>JASSUY010047173.1:5054-35160 GCA_032466535.1 Forpus xanthops | reverse complement strand
GGTATAAGCATCTACTGTGCATACTTCAAAGGCTGCCAGCAGTGATGAAGATTGTTGGAAGAAGTAAACGACCCCAGGGACCCCCACCACATTTTTTGTACGTGTGCAAGGAACTTTCGGGAAAATGATGTAATCCATATGTAGTCACATGAATATGTATGTGTGATTGGTAGCTATATAAGGGACTGCTTGTGTAGCAATAAGTGGACGCACGTTAGGAGGAGTTATCCCCTGTGTCTCCCAGCGCCGTAATAAAGAATACCTGCTTGTCAACTAGAAAACTTTGTTGGCAAGTTTGTTACTGGAGTTTTCTCTGAATCACCAGGGAACTGAGTATGATTGCAAGACGGGCATAGGCTTCACTAGTGAGGACCTAGTCCCCCCCCATACACAGCAAGGGAAGCAGAGCAGTTTGTGGGCAGTAGCCAAGCTCAATCACTAGTCCAAATCACCAGTCCAGATCACCAGACAGGTCAATCGGGATGAGGGAGATCCCAGTTCAACCCAGGAAGTCAGGTCCCTGACTGGGGTCCATGTGAGTGGGTGGCACATCCAGGTGTAGGCATGGCTGCCCTGTAGCACAGGCAGGAGCCAGGAATGAGAGCCTCAGCTTAAAAGCAGCTGCTAAACAAAGGAAGGAAGAAACTGCTGAGGATCCCTCCAGGTCTTTCCTAGTAACAGCCTGTATCACTGATCTGACCTTGAGCAGCCAGTTGGACTCCTGGAAGGCTGGGAGGCTGTACTAGAGGACCTGAAAGATAAATAGCAGTATAAACATTTATTTGTTAAGTGTCATAGACATGCATATTACAGAACTGTAAATAGTATCCTTGACCTCGTGAACTAAATATTTAGCATAAAAAGGATTACAAAAAAAGAAAGAAAGGTGGACCACAAATTGTTAGTTAAAAAAACCCCAAACATTTAGTGGCAGGTTACTTGCACATCTTGGCTTTCAAAAAATAACTAGCATACTCTAGGGCAGAAAAGGGTGAATGGTAGAAATGAGGCCAGCAACGGGACATCCTTCTCTGAAAAACTCTGTGTATCCTCTAAAAAAGATTGGTGAGTCAGTTCTAAACTTCTTTCTTCTCTGCTTCCCAGACCATAGCTCAGTGGCGTAAATCAGGTTACCAAGATATGCCAGAATATGAAAATTTTCACCACTTGCTACAAGCTCCAATAGACGATGCCCAAGAAATTCTCCATTCCAGATTTCCAATGCCCAGATACATTGATACAGAGCATGGAGGAAGCCAGGTATGGTAAAATATATGTTATAATCTAGGAAGTGATGTGTTAATAACATGAGTGAGTGCTTCTTTTTTCTTTTTTAGTGAACATACATTTCTGTGCTAAAATACATGTAAATTGAAAGTGAACATTCTGAATTTTAAAGCTTTTACAGAGCCAGATATCTCATGGTAGCTTTTTACCCAATTTGTGAATCCTGATACTTTTTGCTGTTTTTACCGTGCTGACTTGTACTCTGAGATTCCTTGTGTGAGATGTGTAGGACAAAACAGAATGGTTGCCAGGGCCTTTGGGCCAATACCAGAATTATTCTTTGTGTTTTTTTTTAAAAAAAAAACTTTTGTAAGTAATATCTTGCTGATATTCACATTGACCTTGCTAGTGCTTAGAAAAAGACAAAAGCTACTTTCTGCTGCATTGAAAAGTTGTTAGCAGTTGTGAATTATAGCTGTCAAAGCCAAGGAGTGGCTTTATTTATAGAGGTGCTGCTCATTCTTCTGAATAAGTATCTCTCCATGTTTTTATCTCCAACTAACAGAAATTCCGTGTTTCATCCACATGTAATTTTTTTTTTAATAAATGTAGAAAACTTCTGTTTGAAAAAGATTAATTTATTACCTGTTTTTTTTTTTTTTTTAAAGGCTCGTTTCCTGCTTTCGAAAGTAAATCCTTCTCAGACTCATAACAATATGTATGCATGGGGACAGGTAAGTGTGAATCTGGTGATGAAGCTTGTATGTACGATTTTCTTTATTTCAGAAGTCAAGTGACACATTGTGTACATATAAGTAATAGCATTTGAGTTTTGAAACTGAAAAAGAGTCTTATTTTGTTGCTCAGATAAATTGTGGATGCTCCATTCCTGGAGTGTTCCAAACCTAGCCATTCTGTGATTGTATGAAAGAAAATTTTGGCCTGTCACTGGAATTACAAAAGTTAAGAAAAATGGATATAATTGCTTTTGATGAAAATGATGTAAGCTTCTGTTAGGTTGCTTTCATGTATAGCCATTTTTCTTATACAGATATGTTCAGATTCCTTACAAAGAGGCCACTTACCATACATAAAGACTAAGGGACCTTTTTACATTAGGGGAAATAAGATTTTAAATTAGTTGTAAGCCAGACCTGGAAAGTACACCAGTACCAGTGTACTGGTGTTTTTCACAATGTTTGTGGCCCAGGTGACCAGGAATCAATATTTCAAATCTTGTCTTTAGGAAGGAAGTTCTGTGAGAGTTTGGAAGTTAAACCATCTGAAGCCATTTGTATTCTTGAATGCTGCATCCTAGTTCCGTATTTTCCTTCTACATTTAGCTTTTATAGTGGGAAGAGAAACTGTGGTGGGTGAATGCTGGGTCACTGTCATTTTCTCATGAAAATGTAATGGCATCAGAGAGTTGAAGCTACATATTAGCTGTAATTGTAGAGTATTTTGCTGAAGGGCATACAGTGTGTGCAGGTGATGAGCGTGAGCGCTCTATAGCAGTTTTACGACAGTAATGTCTGTCAGATGGGTTTCATCAGGGCACTTTTTTACGGGGAGCTGTTGGTTCTGACAAGGCCTCTGTCAGTGAAGAGCACTGAGATCCAGAGTGAAAATACTTGAAAACTTTATTCTGTGTCAGGAACAGCATGATTTGAACCCAGCTTTCTTGCTTCTGAGGTTGATAACCTAACCAGCAGTCTGTTAGCATTGCTCTTCATCACGTTTTTTACACAATGTACACACAAATCCTGTAGTTTGAAAGGTCTTGTTTCCATTTAGATGTTACCTTGAAATTTTTGAAGTTTCATGTTTCCAACAGTACAGAACAGCTGCTTCCTGGTCATTTAATTAGAAAGCGAATTAAATGTTATTCCAAATATAAATGCAAATACAGAACAATGCTTGAACTGATCTCTAAGAAAACTGTTCATGCTGGACAAGTGAGACTCTTTGATACATATTAGAAACAACAGGTTTCCCCTCTAATGTTGAGAATAAGACAGTTCTAGGGTAACATAAATGATTCGGTGTTCAAGACCAGGTTGGACATAGCCTTGAGTGACATGGTTTACTGGGAGATGTCCCTGCCCCTGGCAGAGGGGGTTGGAACTAGATGATCTTAAGGTCCTTTCCAACCCTAACTATTCTATGATTCTATGATCTGTTAATCTCCTTAGTGGCATTGCAGTGTATGTGATCAACATAATACCCTCCCGTGTTTGCAGAGTGTTTTGTGAACAAAGTTGAAGCAAGTGCAATTTATGAAATGGGAAACATAACGACTGGGAGAAGAATCTGAACTGAATTGGTTTTGCTCTTGTTTTTCTCATGAGCTTCCTAGATTGTTACATGTAGTTTTATTCTGCGCATGGCTGAAAGTCTATAGAAAAATCTGTTGGTCCACATTTACCTGAAGAGGGCACCCACACACCACTGAAATCATGTTTCAGGAGGTGATGAATTGACTAATTTGGTTTTTAAGTAATGATTTTTTTAAATTAAATTTTCAGGTTATATTGTCTACAACATTTATTTGAGATTACTTTTACTTACAGCTTTTTTTTTCTTTTTTAATCTTTTTGGTTTTGGTAACTGGGGGGAATTTGCAGTTTGAAGTGAAAGAAGAGCTCAATAGCACAAATCTTATAAAATGCCCAGTAGCTGTCACCAAATCACTGTTAATTAAATCCAAATTCTTACTGTATGTCTTGGATCAAAATTTTGAATGAACAGAAAACAAAATTTGAGGTGATCTGTGAAAAATCAAAGCCAATTCTCATGTACTTCTCAGACTTCTGCATTGTGACCTTGCTGGTTTTCACTATTCCCCAGCAGATAAAATACTCTGCTCCCTTACTGGCTATTAGGAAGGATTCCTAGTCTTCAGAGTAAAGCTACTGCTGTTGGTGGTAGCCAGGGTGACAGCAGTTGCCTGTGTTCAGGTGTGTGATGAGATGTTCAACTTTAAGCATAAATAGTCTGTGCACTAGTTTTAATTACCCTGGATTACCACGAGCAGTCATTGTGAGGGATATCTTTTCTTAGGGGTCTATCAGCTCCTTTCATGATTTATTTACTAGAGGATGATGTACTGTCCTTCCACGAGTAAGACACAAGGTGGCATATCATATCCTGCTCCAGAATTAAACTACTTAGAGTTCCCTTGTGGCTTCCTAGAGAGCTCATGGTTGGCATTTGGCAGGCTTGCAAGTAGAATAGCTTTTATTCTCATTTTGCCACCATCAGCTAGCAGATGATCTAGTGGGCCTCCCCTCAGAGTTTCTGTATATTGTGTCAAGTGTATTATAGTGATCTAAGAACTCTTACTGCTCCTGGATTTGCCCCTTGATCATTAACTGGGAATTGGTTTTGGACAGTTCTCAAAAAGGAGCACCAATTTTAAGCATCCTTGTTAAGACTTGCGTTTTCAGAAGATGTTGTAAGAGTTCGGAGAGTTCTAATGTAATTTGGAAATGATGGGTGCTTAATACCTTTGAAAAGGTCAGTTGTTGAGATTTCTAGGAATTCTTTGTGCACCTATAAATGGAAATTATGGCAGATTGGTTTCAAATGATATAAAGAGAATTGCTGTCACATTTGCAGAGTTGCCAACTGCTGTTCTATTGAGACTTTAAATTTGTTTAAAAACAGTCATTAAAAGATGGCCATTTTGAACTTAATAAGATTTCTGAAAATTACTTCTGAGATCAAAAAAAAGTGCAAAAATCCACCCAAAAAGTGGTGAGAGGGTTTTTTGTTGTTGTCTTCTTGTTTGTTATTTAGTCTTTTGTGGTCTAATTTTGCAGATGTTGCACCTTGAGATGTTGTTTTTGCTGCTTCTCTGAAGTGGCACGGAGCTGTAGGAGACTTCTGGCCCAGCTTTCCGTGGTAAAAGCTGGTTGGCCTTCATTCAGTGTCAGATCAGACCCTTGGTGGATTTGTTTCCTCCTTCTGTTACTTTGATATCTCTGAACTTCACTGACAGATACTGATTTGTTAGTTATATCATTTGCATCTTTCTCTTATCCTTGTCACCTCCTCTGAGGTAGCAAAGATACAGAAACTGTGGTACAGAAATTTTATTTACTTTTAAAAATTTATAAGTTACTGTTTGGCAGCTGTCAGAAACTTAGAATTTTGTATGGCTGATAGAAATATCTTGCTATACTGCAGCTCATTGCCATATGCATTAATATGGAAGGAAGTTTTGTGGTTTATGCCTTAATTTATGTAAACACATGAAAATTTATGTAAATGTACAGTCTGCTGATTTTTTTCAGAGGATTTCAGCAATGATACACTTCTAAGGTCTTTTCTAAATTTATGGTGTTTATTTACTGGAACCTGTTGTGCCTTAAAATGCTTTTTCTTTGCAATGAGTATAATCAATTCCCCTTGTTTCCTTTTATTTTATAGGAGTCTGGAGCACCCATTCTCACTGATGATGTCAGCTTGCAAGTGTTTATGGATCATCTGAAGAAACTTGCTGTTTCTAGTGCTGCCTGAGATTCTACAGTGCATTAAAGGCACAGAAAAGCTGTAGTCATATTTCAGCTTTTGTCTCTTTTACCCTTTTTTGTGTCTCTCCTGACAGAGTGCTCTGATATGCACAAGCTGCCTGACTAGATGTAAAGCAGTGTTGTTTTCAAAGAAGAGCTTTTGTTATCAGCAAATGTTTAAACGTGAACTGCAGTTTGTAAAAATGACAGATCGTAGATTAAGTTATAATTAGAAGAAAAAGAACAGTCATTTTGATTATTGTGATACTATAATTACTTTGAGATCATTTATAGCAACTCTGAGATGTGTTTTCAGTTTCCTTTTTGAATGATTGAGGTTGATTCTGCTCTGCACGACAAAGGCACATTGAACAATAAAGGAAATCTTTGGTGATGTCGAGCTTTCCAGGCTGCCATATGACTAACTACTTCTCTTCACTCAATTTGAGCACAAAGTGAACAAAGAAGCAACAAAAAGCATGTAAAAATAGTATTTACTCTGTCTCTTGACTTAGGCTGCTGAACTTCTCTTTCCTGCAGAGATATTATTCTATTTAATTTCAAATATTTCTTCCCACTTACCGTACATGGTTCTTTGGGGGCAGATTTTTTATTTCCACATAAATAATTTGAACTGACAAAGTAAGGAAAAAAAAGTTATTGCACAAAATTTAAATGCACATGTTGTGTTTTTTGTCAGAATATCTTACCAAACACAGCAACAGGTGAATATGCTCAAAAGGTAACACTTCTAGCTTGAGCTAAGAAGAAATCCTACACTACCAAAATGAACTAAGAGTATGGCCTTGGTTTTTGTCTTGGTGAGTATACTTTTAAAAAATACCTATGTTTACCCTTTTATTATTGCCTTTAATGTTATTACACTAATACGTGACTGCACATCTGCTTTCTGTTTCTGCATCCTTTTTGCTATTAATTCAACAGGCTGTAGATCTTGTTGAAACAGTATTATATATAGAATATGATGTAATTTGGTATTTAGTTCATACTTGATTTTTTTTGGGTGGACAAAACAGGCTTTCCCAACTACTTGTTGAAGTTTACACATGAACCAGATGTTTACATAGGTGATACAACATTATGACAAATAAAGATCTGAAATGAGGTAGTGGGCAATAAAAAATTGTGCCAAGTGTGAAGGAAGAGAAAGTTTTGACATAGGAAATTCAAACATTTACTGGTATTACAGGCGTGAGGTTTTTTTTTTTTCTGTAAATTCTCAAAAACTTGATTAAAATCAATTCCTCTCCATCTCTTTAAATGAGATCAGCTCCTTTTGCCTCAATGCATATAAACCACATGTTTTTCTTTCACTTTCTGTATTTATTGTGCTGGTTTCCATTGGTGCTTGAAATGAAATGTGGAAATAAAATAGTAATAACAAAATCTAGAATAACTTCACCACTTTTATTCATATAGTAATTGGTGTCAAACTTCTTTAACTTCCAGAGTTACTGAACTGTTCACAGTAGTGTCAGTTTTGGAGATACAAATTCAGTAGCCTTCTTGACTTTGTTTAACTAATAAACAGCTTAAAAACATTTTCTTGTAACACTAAATATGTTCCATTTATTTAACAGTTAAATACTGTTTGACTAATAAATTAATTGCCAAGTCATGATAATGAATGGGGTTTTTAATTTTTCTGTGCTTTCTTTCCTGCCCTGTAACCAGCTTTCACCTTGTAGTAGGCTCTTTTGTCCAATTTCTTTGCAACATTAGCTTCTTTTGTAACTTTTAAGTATTTAACATTGTTAAAGTCTTTTTGAAAATCAAAATGTATTTGATGTGTTACCTTATTCACCTCTTCCAAAGACTGTGTGGATAGTAAGACAGGATTTTCCTTTGTAGGGAGCATGCTGACTCTTTCCCAAAAGCCCATGTCTGTCCAACCATAGCCTGCTCAGTCTTGCTTTTCATTATAACCTTTACCAGTCAAAGGGAAGGGATTTGAAAGGGCCAGTCAAATCTGGCAAATCAACAAATGGTGATGTGGCTGGTGCCACAGCCAGGTGTTCAGCTACTTAGAACATGGAATCAGTTTTGAGAAAAGTTCTGTGCTGTGGAACTGATGGGATCCATCTGTCAGAGAAGAGGAAGAGAAGGGGAAGCTTTGGTCACAGCCTTGTCAAGCTGGTGCAGAAGCTTTAAACTAAAGTTGACATGGGAGAGAGAACCTCAGTCCATGCCACTCCTAAAAGGCTGATGCTGATGCTGGCAGGAGATGCTCAAAGCCTGGAGAGGGATTGTAGGTCAGCAGGAGAGCACCTAAAGAACAGCACAAAGATACACAGATTTGCTAGAAATCCAAATACTGCCAAACCCTCGTAGTTTGGACTGTGAGACTGTGGTCCCATGGCTGCCTCCAACACAAAATAGTGTGTTTGGAAAACTTCCCTTGGATAAAATTAATAGTTGATGAACAGTGACCAAGAGCCTGTCCTGTTCTACTAAATCTGAAGCAGATGACTGTATTATCCTTCTGTCAGATTGTGAAGCACAACAGAATTTGGCTCAGTGTAGCTTTTGGCATTTTGGGTTCATACAAAAGTTAAATGGTACATGAAAGCCAACGAGCCTGAACAGAACAGATGGAAAAATTAATGTAGCTGTTGCTCTGCTCTGAATTTAATGTAAAAATCTTGTTTAAAATAGCAGATTGTGCCTAATAGCTTAAGCTTTTGTCTGAAGGAAGGATTATGTTGCTAAAAGATAAACTATTACATTAATGTCCATAAATTGATTTTTAGTAAAAATGAAGCAAAATAGTCACTGGCTACTTTAACAACGGAGCCTGACCCAACACCCGCAGATAGTCCATTGTGTGTCTTTCCATCCTCTTGCAGGACTGCCTGGAGGTATCCAGCTGTATGGTACATTTGTCACCAAGTGGAGTAAGAGTTTGCTTGAACTGATGTGTGTGGGACAAGTAATAGGTTGTCTTTTGCCTTTCTCAGGAAGAAATACGCATTGTGTCATGTTCTACAGTCGGATTAATGCATTGGAATCCTCATTCCAGTGTACATTCTGGAGGAGTTCCTTTGGCTAGACAATGGCCAAAACCCGATATACTTTATTAGGAAAAGAGCCTGCATCTCCCAAAGCCCAGGCATGGCAGCCATGTAATTTTTTTTCTCTAACACTAGGCACAGACAACCACTCAAGGAATTAGTCACTTTCAAAGCATACATATATATTATGCTATCAGGATAACTTGGAACCATAATGGTTGTTGAAATGCACTCAAAATAAGGTGGGGATGGCCTCTGAGGTCCCTGAAAATGCACTTCCTTCTAGGTTAGAGCTAGCCTCTCTGTGGTTGCCAACCTTTCAGCCTCAGGAGAGATGCCAGTGACTCATGGGCCACAGTTCATAGCCTGCAGATAGCATGTGGAACTGTATTGCTTTTATAGGGTTGTTAATAAAAATTTCTCACAGGCCTATAGCTATGTGTGAAGAATTGAAGCTAGATGGGAGTCCCAGAAGAGCTCAGGTGACACTAGATTGGTATGAAGTAGCCCATGTAATTAATAAAGTACCAAAAAAGAGGACATTACATTTCTAGGATTTAACTGTGAGCTCCTTTTCAGCTGTGTACTGGGGTCTGGTGCCTATTCCACTGTTTTCTGTAGTAACTCAGACATCTTTGAGCCTTGTCTCTGAACAGAGAGTGCTACTGTGGGAGAGGGATGTTTTTTTTTTTCCTCCCTTTCTTATCCTTGATACATACATCAGCATTACAGGATAGCTGAATTACTGATTGAAACGTGGAGAGTATAAACTGAGCTATCCTAATCTGCAGGCATGTCACACCTGGTTAATGACATAGACTTAAAAATGGTTTGTAGCACTGTTAATGTTTATTCACCTGGAGTAAGAGTGTTTGCATTAGCACTGCTTTTTAGAAGGATTTGCATTTAATTTTTCCATAAAACTCACAGGAAGTTTATAGGTGGGCAAAATACTGTTGCGTTTTCCTGATGTCCCATGAAACAGCTAAAAGAGCAGTGAATGATCCTCAGATCTCTTGTTACCACAGCTGCTGTCTGTGTGGAAACCCAGCTGCTGAGCCCCTCTCCTCTTTGTCCAAGAGCAGATGTGAAGGGCTGTAAGGAGGGGTACTGGCAGCCCACCAGTCTGGCAGGCAAAGGGCCAGGTTGGCACTATTAGTTGCTGAGGAACTCGTGGTTTCCAGCAATGATGCCAGTCTAGTTAGGATCAAAATGTGACCCATACAAGTTGCTGTAATACATCCTCACACTCTAGGTATTTACATACTGTACTGAGGGGAAAAATAGTCCAGATGGATTTAGCACTGTGGCATGAGCAGTGCTACAGTGTGAGAGGATGTAACTTCTCAGACTTGCTCGCATTCCCCAGCAGGAGGAGGTAAATGGAGATGACACCCTCTAAATCATTGCATGCAACCAAACAATGAAACTGTAAAAGCAGAAAATGAGACCACTAACTTGTTACCGAACGTACTGGAACTTGTATTTTCTCCTTTAGAAAATAAGGATTTTAGGCTCTTTGAAAGTAGAACTGTTTGCAGAAGATATAGTGTGTTTTCACTGGAGTAAGGACAGGTATGGGAAGATAGGTTGCCATTGGAGCTAATCCCCCACAACTGTACTTGTGTAACAGGCGCTTTGCTCAGGCAGGTCTGCTTTGTGCCATTTCCACTGTCAGCCGCAGTGAATGACCAGTTAGCCACGAAAGTTACTTCAACTTCTGTTGCAGAGCTAATATTTTTACCACAAATGTGACATGAAATTTGCTGTGTCATGGAAGAAAAGCAGGAGATCAAAAATACAGGATAGTGCCTGGGGTTTTTTGCAATAAAAAAGAATTTTAAGGGAAATGCCAAGGTGATAGGAGGAAGCTGTCCATATGAAGTGCTGTAAATTGGTAGTTCCTGCCAAGCTAATCAGAGCAGAAAAAATCTTGCTAGGTTCCAAACAGGAAGCTAACTGAACCCCAAATACTAGCAAGACACCTTGCAGCTTTCAATTTGATTATGAACATTGGTTTGGCATCCTAGAGCAAGTGTTTGTTAATGGCTGTTTCCAGGGAAGGCAAAATGCCCCAAAAGTAAAGCTGTGTGAGGGATGGGTGGAGGAGCAGACTACTGCAGCCTTTGCAGAACAGGTTATTCAGTGTGTTCATGACAAATAGATTTACTCAGTCCTATTTTCTGATTTTTAGTCCATCAAAGATAAATTGAACCAAGCACACTGTGATTGCTATCTTTATAATTTGGCTGACTGAAATGAAAGAAATGGTTGTGCTGAAATTTTAGCACATAAATGTTCTGCTGTTACTTTGTTTCTTTTGGGAATAACTGAAATTGCTTTAGTTTGTACTTATCAGATGCCTTAGTCACACATTGACAGGATGCTTTTGAGCATAGATGCGCAAACTGATGGCTGCTCCTTCCAGATTGAAGTGATTGTTTAAGTGTCTTAATAACCTAACAACCTCTTTCTGGCTGAGGGATATAAATGAATCTTCCTTGAGAAAGCAAGCATACAACCCTCACAGATAACTGCAGAAATGAGAGAGATTTGGTAATTGCAGGTAATCTACCAAGACTGCAGGATACAGTCCCATTGCTGTGTATATTACTTTTCACAGAATCACAGAAAAGGTGAAATTGGAAGGGACCTCTGGAGGTCATCTTGTCCAACCTCCAGTTCAAGCAAGGCAATCTCCAGCTGCTTGCCCAGGACCTTGTCTGGATGACTTTTTGACTTAAAAGGGAGTTGAAAATGTACATCTTTAAAGACAGGTCCTTGCACAGGCTACTTGTTATCCTGCATAATTCTAGCCCACATGGAAGTAGCCCTATAAGCTGTGGGATATGGACTGAGAGCTCTCTGCTCCCTGTGTCAGCCTCTGTCTTTGTGGCCCTGTGCAAAACTATACCTGTAAATATGCAAAGAATATTTTCTGAGATTATTTTAATTGAAAAGATCAAAGGCTAAATCCATTTTAATCAGTAGACTGAATGCAGATTAAACAAATAAATAAATTGTTCCCTGTGTGTAAGTATCTGAAACCCATGAAGTGACAGGTCCTCATAGTAGGTCAGTTGCATGGGGCTGAAAAATATCCCTTGTCCTAGTTAAGCAATGTGTATGAATAAGTCTGGATTTATTTTTTGAGAAGATATATTTGGTAACGTATGACATAATGCCACTCTAGGCAGAGCTTGAAATAACTTGGAATTAAGCTGAACAGACTAAATAGGACATCTGTTTTAGTTAGATTTCTGCAATGTGTTAATCTTAGACACAACTGTTTTGACAGAAATACGTAAGTATTATTTGAAATACTGCATTGCACATTGCAATTGAGAGTTCCCATGTCCTTACAAGAATCAAAGAATACTTTCACAGCTTCTGCCTCCAATCTCACAAATAAATGGAGTAATCTGCTTTTGTAAATTTGCTCCCAATGGAGTAAGTGGTCCCTTTGCTGCGTGTATGCATCAAATGTGCATGCAAATCCTCCGTGGGATCAGAGCTTTGGCTAAAAAAAGATGTCTTCTGAGACGAGCATCAGTACCTAATGCTAACTAATAAGCCTTGTCACACTTTGGCAGCAGTTCCGTGGTTTTGTGGGATTGCAGGAGCAGGCCTGGTACGGGTGGTGCGGATTTCACAGCTCCCAGCGCGTGGGAGGATTTTAATTGCTGGCGTTACCTTTGGCAAACCTCGAGAGGGCAGTAGATGCACGAGGCTTCTGGCCTGATTCTGGTTTCAATTATGCTAGTTACTGGTGTAACCAAGCGTCTTTGATGATTCCTCTTTCACACCCGTGTATGCTCTCTTTTTTGGATTGTAATTTATTAACAGCTCCTTGCTTTGTCAGTTGGGCCTTCTGCTGAAATTTCTGGTTGTGTAAAAGTCAGCCCAGCCTTTAATTAGAGGGCATTTTGTTAGTAGCTCTTTTTAGACTAAGTTCTGCCATTAGCTAACTTGTAGATCTTGCAACCCAGTCTTTATGACAATCCTGCCCTTCAGGAATCACTTTAAATCTGAATGATTCCCTTCTGTTTCCTCTTTCCGTAATTCAGAGTTTTGCCTTAATGCAATGCACATGTAGTTAAGACAACATTCCCTTGAAACCTTTGCGAGAAGCAAATGTAGCTCAGATCCAGCTGACCTATGTATTTTGAGATCACTAATGCATACTTATAGTGTTTCTAAGTCTGTAGGGTGTGTTTATTGTACATGCATATTGCATAAGGGCATGACTTTTTTGGTGGACTCCTCAGCTTTTGGTAAAATGCTATTTTTTTTGGGACCACAATACTTGAGGTACACTAAGCAGGAAAATCTCAGTGTCTGTTGTTAGCTTGGAAGGCTCAGGTCACAAGAGCTTAATTTTGATAGGAAGTTTTATATGTGTGAGGAATTTAGAAAGCTTGTGATTTTTTTCCCATGATAAATAGAGTTGAAGACTTTTTTTCTGGAGAAAAGGAGGCTCTGAAAGTCAGCATGCTGAGTAGTGTGAAGGAAAGACTTGTTCCACACTGTATAAATAATTGGATGTGGTTTTTGACCCAAGGAAAAAGCTATATGAACAAGGTGATAGTGGTAACTTGTGATAACTGAACGAATTTGCAGATTTATAGTAATAAGAATATGTTGAAACGCTGTTCTGGGGTCATGGGAAATATATTGGAAAGTTGCTTGCTTTGCTATTTGTTTTTTTTTTTAAGGGTCATTCAAACAGAGAAAATGGTGTAATAAAAAAAAAAAACAACAAACAACAAAATCCGGCAATGTAAATGTACCTTCTGCTGCAGGATTATCCAGTGATGATTTCCATGAGGGCAGGATTCATTTTCACTTCCCAAGCAGCTATTGCATGCAAAGGGTGGATGGCAGAAGTTGCTGCAGCCATGAAACAGCAGCTCTCACCGCTGATTGAATTAGCTGATTTCATGAACTGCAGCTGCAGAGGCTTAGGCTTGACATAACAGCATGAAACATCATTTAGAGGGAGAGAGCTGAGAACAACCAAGAAAAGCTACGGAAACAGGCGGTAAGACAGTTGCTTTGTGTAAAATCTTATTTCTGTTTATTGTATTGCATCAAGAGCTCAGTTTGAAACCAAGCTGTTTATGTGATGTTCCCTAGTAAAGCTTCATTTGCCAGAGAAGGCAAGCCTTCTGCAGGCTTATGGTGAATGGAAATTTCAAGAGAATTGCAAGAGTTTTTCTGCATCAAGGACAACTTCGGTGACAACTGGAGATTTTAAGTGGTTTTAATAATAATATAATAATAAAAGGCTTCTTTATTTTAGAAACCTGACTGCTACTGGCCTGCCTCCCAGCCTGGGTGCGCAGTGGAGCTGTCTGAGGGCTTTGTTCACCAGCAGCAGGTCATGGTCATGGCTGCTACGTTAGGTCTCCCAGCTCAGGCTTTTGTGCACCAACATCTCTGCATGCAGCCCCTTTCTGGGACACCAGCCCCACAGCTGTTGCTCTCTGGCCTTCACTGCTTCACTCATGCCCCAGCGCTGTGCTCCTCCTCAGGCCAGCTGTGCTGCCTGCCCTGGTTGCCTACCCACTGCCTGCCCTCCTCCTTTGTGTGAAGAGAGACAGCCTGGGTGTTCTAGCTCCAGGTAGAGAAAGCATTTGTTGGGTCCCCCATGCAGAAACAGAGCTACTTAGCTTCTTCAGTCTCTCACAAAACGCAGGACATCCCAGCCCTGCAGCACATACTGCAGTGGATACATCCGACATGTACCGGCTTGTGCCCCTTCTGTGAGGCCTAGTCTTGGGCTCCACTGTGGATACCACAGACACAAAAATGTCTGTTAGAAAGCTGCTGTGGTGCCATGCCAGGGGCTAAACACCAGGCCTGTGTTTTCTCTAGGAGGACATCTCCAGATACACTGGAGGACATCTCACTGGTGAGGTGCTGGCACAGCCATTTTCTCCCGAGTTCAGTCACCACAACAGAGTCTGCTCAGGCTCCAGGAGCTGCATGTGTGGTGGCACGATAAACGTCATATGTGTGAGGAAACACCACATGACTGTACATGTCTGATGAATCCAGGCTCCCCTAAATGTACCAGTAGGACCTGAGAGAAGGTTTTACTTAAAGCTGTCCTATGACTTTACAGCTAGGAAGAGGCTAGAAAGTGTGCCTGCAAGGTATGGTGCTGCTTTATTATTGATGCTGCCATTATTCACCTGAGCACAGGGCAGAACCTGGCTCTGTTCTTCACGGTGATTATTTTAATGAGAGAGCTCAGAAAAGAGCGCTCAACCTTTTATTTGCTGGAAATAAGGGCAGTGTTGGAAATTGTTTGATAACACAAGAAGGAAGTAAGTAATTTGGAGAAAATTTCATGCTTTCTGAAGTACCGATGGTTTAATGTCTTTGTAGTTTTGGTACTACTGTAAAATACTTCACAACCGTGGCCTGAAGCAGCACAGCCAATTTCCATGCAGCATTGCTCTTCCTTCAGTGTGGCTCCCATATTCAGTGTGACTGCATCCTTAAATGGGATTAAGTGGCAGTGTGTTTGAAGTGCAGTGCTGATTAAAATCAAGCCCATCTATATCCTTGTATATCATGTATATGGCTTTGAGAGCATACCCTGACCTGGCTTTTCTTCAAATTAAATAAAAAGAAGAATCCTTCAGAAGAGATCTGAATTGCCATTATCTATGGATTTCACCAGTCATAGATGACAGGAATTAAGATGCTTTTAAAATAAATGGGACAAAACATAAAAAAAAAAACAATGAAAGCTTCTATGGTTCTAGGATTACAGACTTTTTGCCTGCCTAGAGCTACTGCTCTGTGCAGGCTATGAGCATTTTAGAGCTGGAAATTGAGATGGTGAAAAAAAATAATAATAGAAGTAAATAATATGTTGTCTCCATGCTCTTTCATGGTAGAAGAAAGAAGTAACTGAAAATCTATGAGGTCGCAGATACAGATGGGTCAGGGCTACTAGTGGGTTGCTCCTTGATTACCTTTCTTCCTTCAAGCAGCTTGAGTAACTGGGGCCACCTGGTCCATGCAGTGATGCATTATTCCCTTTGCTTTTCCAGGTGTGTGACCACCAGGGGTAGCCCTAGCTGCAAAGCCTGTGGGGACATTGATTTTGTTGAGCAGCACTGTGCAGGTAAATTTTCAGCAGGATGATGAAGATTTCTATTGAGGAAAGCAGGCAGCAGATTTGGTTTTGTGATCTGACAAGATGTGAAAATGTTTTATTCCTGGAAAAGGCTTATGTGAGCTTGAGTTCTTATTTCCTAACAGGCCAAAGCCTGTGATCTTGAATTTTGGATTGTAGATGCTGCATATTTTAGTAGAATGGTGTTGTAGTCTCTGTGCTTAATATGGATGTTTATTTTTTTTTGTGGTGGTATATTGTTTTACTGAAATGGTTAAAGGAATACAGTACTGCAGCGTTGGATTGGGTTTTTTTGGCTGTGTAGTCACAAGTTACTCAGAAATGTTTTGGGAGAAAGTGCTAGTGAACGTTCTTTGTTGGAAGAGAAGCCACATAGAGTTTCTGATTTAGGGAGCCACATCAATCCTTTAATTAAAATTAGCTGAATAACCAAGGGTACTACATTGTCACTGGGGATCTGCTAATGCTCTAATGAACCAATTTTTGCTTTTGCTTCAAAAGCAGTGTCCTTGTACTGATTTTCTCTTTTCAGTAAAGTCAATTTTTCTGTCCAAATTCAAGGTCTAGAAGATTATAAAGCACTTTCACACTGGGATAACTGCTCAAGGGATGGATTATTTTGTCTTTGTTTTTTTTGTTTTACCACTATGAGTGGAAATGTGTACAACAGTTTTATTAAAACAACTCCTTTACCTGCTCATTGGCAGAAGTATTTTTTATGCTTAAACAAGTAAGCAGTAAGACTTACAATGTTGCCCATTGTGTTGTATCAGTCTTTTCCAGCCGTTTCCCCCCTCCTCCCATATTTAGGTGAAACTAAATAAAATCATGAATGGTAGAGATATTAGGAAAAAACGTAATTGTTTTTTAAGTAATTTCTGCTGCTTTCTGCCTAGCTGTGTGCTTACAGAAACAGCTTTTTTTGCAAAAAACCATGTGCTAGATTGTTTGCACTATTACCATTTTCACTTTAAGGAATCCTTTTGAGTTAAATGAGGTTACAGGATAGTGAGATTAGCAAAAGGACTGAGAGAATAGACATCTAAAATAGGAGATTATGTGCTGTTATGGCTCAGTGCTTTTGTATTTGCTGTTCTATTTTCACTTGCAAATGCCACCTAGTTATAGTGCTTGGAGAATTCCTGTCTTAGTCACCAAATGACACTAGAAAGACAGAAAGGAGTCTCCTGAGCTATCTCATTCTTTCAACACCTAGCTGAAAGAGTTATTGAGACTACAGCTTCCAGTTATGATCTAGGTGGGCAGTGAACAGAAAATGTCAACATTTGAAGATATTACATAGAATAATCTGTTGCAGCTTCCTCTGACCCTAGGAAGCATTATCCTTCTTTTACAGGTAGTGGTACTGAAAGGCTAACAGTCCTGCCCAGGAGTCTATATCCAGTCATGGCTTTACCAGACATGGTGTTCTCAACTGTTAATCTGGCACTTTAAGAAAATTGTCCCTTCTGTGCATGCTCCTGTGACCTAGTCAAAAGTTTGCAAGAAATCTAATTTAACAGATGTATATGGACAGTCATTACCCTGTAGCATAAAAAGTTCAGTGTTTCAGCTTAATTTTGGGTCACCACTGATTCTCTGGTTACATTCAGTTTAAGTAAAACTAATCATGAATACGTTTCTGCAGATACACTATTTCTTGGGAATATGGCTCTTGCTATGCCAGTTTATTTTCAGTTTAGGACAGAGTTATAATATCATCTTTAAATAGTGGTAAGGGAAGAAAAATATTTTAAAATCTTTCTTCAGACTACTGGATGTCTGCCACTAAAAGCCTTTCAGATACTAAGTTCTCAACAGTACACTGGGTTCTTTTGCAGTCAGTGGAAGGTGAGAGTGGATGCTACCTTCAGGAAGTCCTTTGGGTTTCATTACTTTCAGCATGCACTAAGCAGGAGCCTCTATTAATGACAGCAGCCCTCCCACTGTAGTACCCTGAGGTGAGCAGTCTGATGGCACAGTTGGATAAAAATGTAGGTGGATAATTAAAATTCTTGGTCTGAAGTGATATAAATAGGTCTTTTCACATAAAGATTTTTAAGAAAAATTGCTTAATTTATCAACTAAAGGTAGGTGTATAAACCTGTGATTGAATTGTCTCATTCATGTTTTACAAGCATTTTTCATGGTTAGTTCTCCTACTGAATCATTATTAACTGTA
Organism: Forpus xanthops; assembly: GCA_032466535.1. NCBI lineage: Eukaryota > Metazoa > Chordata > Aves > Psittaciformes > Psittacidae > Forpus > Forpus xanthops. The sequence continues at coordinate 17,052 of JASSUY010047173.1, read as the reverse complement.
TAATAGGCAACTTTATGGATGACCTTGAATATGTTTTCCTTTGATCTTCTCTGTAAGCAGTGATTTGTGCCTAATTTATTCAGAGCCTATTGACTCTGAAGCTGGAAGGATTGGTCATAAGCACTTTTCCATTAAGTCATGAATTAAAAAAATTATGAAAGCTACTGTAAATGAAATGTAAAAAAGGCAAGGTGGCAGCTATACAGCCAGGTTGTCTTTTATAGTATTTTATAAATGATAGTGACTTGCCTGAATACAAAAATAATATTCTCACCTTTATAGTTTGCAATGGGCATGTTTTTATCAGCCTGGGTTTTTCTATGGTGTAAAAAAAGACTGCAAAACAGGCAGTGATATCTGTTTTGATGACATAACTTATTGTCTCGATATTAGCGAATCCAACTATCTGCATACTAGAAGAGAGGAACAAGCTCAAATAAATGACCTGTTCATATGAACTAGTCGAAAGGGTTTGTAATCTAGTTGCATAAAGAAAGAGTTTTTCTAAAGCTTTATAGGATTACATAACTTTGGTAATAGGTGTGGTGGTAAAAAGAGTCAACAACAAAAAATGAAGATGTAAAGGGCAAAATTTTGTTCCTGCTGACGCCAGCGGAAGATGTACTGGCCCCAAATCCTCTTATATTACTTAGAGGTTGAAGAGTGAAGCTGACTTCGTCTTTCTTGAGTAGCTGACCAATTCAGGAATATAAGAGAAATTTCTGTAGTGGCCTCTTACACTTTTGAACAATGAGCTTAAAGAATGTAGCACTTGTGGTGTTAAGAGTATGCTTTCACCTGCTGTAGTCAGCAGTCTCGCTGCATATCTGCTCAGACCACCTCTGGCAGCTCAGGAGCATTTATCATCTTTCAAAATCTGTGTTTTAGTCTCCCCCAGGGTATCCTATTATCTACTAAGGGTAACAGGCAGCGCCTCTTTCATCTTGTATTCATTTAAAATTCATGAAGTGGCCTTTAGCAAATAGCAAAATGTGATAAGAAGCTTCAAGCAATTGTCTTTTGTGGAGGAATGGGGATGAGAGGTATCCTGTCAAATACAGAGAGCTTTGAATAATTATAATAATAGTGGCAGGGATACATAGCGGGTTTCTTTGGTCTTTTTTTGGAAACATGCTGAGATCTATTTAGAGAAGTAGTGAAGTGCTATAAATCCTACTTGGATTTGGGAGGTTGAGGGTTTGTCAACAGCCAAGCACAGCTTAGTCAAGGTGAAAAGCTATTGGGACATCAAGGCATGTATCTGATGTAGAAAGCTTGAACATACAAAATCAATAGGTGTAGGCACTACTTTCTATTTTTGAATGGCTGCTCCATTGTTTCTTCATGAACTGTGGATGCTATTACTGCTATTTGCCAATTGACATGTCAGCCTCTCATACATTAAGAAAAAAATCTTTAAGTGCATACTGCCTCTTCATGCTGATGTGATCTTATATTGAATTTAAACATTTAATGTGCCAATAAAGAACACAGCTGCTGCAATGGGCTTCATAGCTGTGCTTGAAATATCATTGCTCACCGACTGGTTGATCTGTAATTACATCTCTCTAAGTGTACTTCAAGCCCTATGCCGCTGTGGATGTTGGTGTTATGCCATGTAGCACCACGGGAAGTCTTTTGTAAAGCTACAGCTCAGATTACTGTGAGCCTGGATCTTCTACACTAATCTGCTGCCCTTTCATTTTGTTTCTTTTGCCAGAAAGAATTCCAATAACCTGTCAAACCAAGTAGAGCCAGTGCAGAATCATGTTTCTGCTGTTGCTGGAAAGGTGTCCTGTTACAGTTTTTGTATTTACACAGTTAGTAGCTCATTTCAACAGTCTGAACCCAGACTGTATCTGTGTGCCACAGCTAACAGCTAATGACAGATGCAGGCACTGCTGTTCCTGAGAACTGCTCTTATGAAGCTTGTCTGCTAAAGTTGGACAGTGCTAAGCAGCAACTACTCCTTTTCTTGGTAAAATTAGAATATAGTTTAATTTATCCCTGAGTTCTTAGTTGAAAACTTACCCAAGAGTCTGCACAAGAATACTGTAATTTTGCCAAGATTGTTTTACCACTTGGTAAAGTTGGCATTTATCATGTGAAGAGAAGGTTTTGGTGAGACAGTAAAACTGTTAAATGGGAGAACTGCTAGGAAATTTAGTCAAGTGTAAAACTCTGCACTGACAGAAAACGCTATTCAAAGCTATGTCAAACCTCTCCATGCCTATAATACAGAGATGCAGTTTTGTGGAGTAGGTGGTCTTGGTATGTGTCTTGAGCAACTTGATAATTATGAAAGATCTTTAATCTTTCAGCAGCCTTATCAGCCTTGGCTTCTACTGAGAACATTACTCCAAGTCCTTGGCCTGCACTATTTTCTGATATTATTTGATTTATCTGTGTCTTAGGCCTAAGATCATAAAAAGCAGGAACACTGACAGAGCTTCAAGTGTTAGCTTGTTCTTCACGAGAATCTTTTGCTTTGGAACCTCTTATGTAGTCATTTGATTACTCTAAACTTTGAATTTATGCAATCAATGAAAAATTAAATAAGGAGTATGGAAACTTGTTTCTTAATCTATGTTTCTACTTTCTTCTGGGTTCTCTAGGAGACTAAAAAGAGTGCTGCAGGATTAAAGACTGTGAACAAAGCTGCTCAGAATTTATCCTGTCCTGTGAAATGTGGCACTTTTGATGCAGATGGGTGCTGAGAATATCTCAGAACAATAAGTTCCAGTTTGAAGAATGGTGTGACAAAGTCCTTGTAGTTCTAACTGTGCAAACATGTGTAGTCAAAGACTCTGTACTTCATTGTGGAAAAGGATTTGTTTTCTTCTTAAAGCTGTTTGGGCACACAGATAGTATATGAATGAGTTTTGAGTGGTAAGTTACATGCTGGGTTTTCACACTACCTAGGCCATAACACTTAACTATTCCTTTTATCCTCCGTGTAGTAAGTCATTCTTCATAATACTTACTGTAGCAGATGTGGAGACAGGAGTCCCAATCTACAAAGACTTTCGATATCCCTTTTTTCCTTGAGCTCAAGATCAATCAACGCTATCTTTTATCAACCCATTTTCTCATTACCTACTTTAGATGTTACCTGAAACTTGCAGAAATCCTGTGACTATGGGTTTAATACTCATGTTGTAGACGTGAGGGAAGCTGGGAAAAAGAATCACAAGACTCTGTAGAATCTGAGTACAATGGATTTTTCTCCCCTCCAGCATCAAAGAGGACAACCAAAGCTATGGGTTCACAACTGAAGTACTGCAACAAGTGAGGCTGACGTAGCTAGAGAACAGAAGAGTCTGTGGACTTAAGGAATGGAATAAATGGGAATGTGCATGAATAGATGGGAAATGTGAGTTAAATCGCTTCATCTATCCAGACAGGCTAGGAAGCTTGCCAGTTTAAACAGCCTCAGTGTTCAGAATCAGAAAACTCTACTTAACTTTAGCATCTTGTTGTCTGAGATATTTTTTTTTTCAAAAAAACTTTGATTGTAAGATCCCTCAAAAGGGGCTGAGATGAAAGGCACTTTATTAGCTATGGAGCTGAAAATGGAGTAAGTGGGCAGAGAACAGGGCTTGGCTTAAAATATCTTGAATGTTAGAATTTGTCTGACTTCTTAAAACTTCCAAACTTCAGCTGCTCTTTACTCTTTGGCTGCTTAATGTCAAACAACAAATGCTTTGCACTTAATTTTTTCCTGAGATACTTTGCTGGCAAACAATGACCCTGGTAGTATGTTCTTCATGTCCAGATCCTCAGAATTTGCTCCAGGGACCAACTCCTATTACAAAAAAGCAACAAATGCACTTTACACTTATGTTTTGTCTCCTGTAGTGGATTTGTAGATACCAGTCAGTTCTGTGTGCTTGCTTCTGTTGGGGTCCTTGAAATGAAATAGGACCTTCTGGATTTCATGGGGCCTTCAAAAAATCTGGAGTGGTCATGAAGACGATTGAAAAGGCTGCAAGTAAATATGATCATATGGTGTAAAAGACAAACATTATTTTTCAACCTAAGAGTGGAATAGGAAGTGATACATGCTAATGATGACAACAGAAACAACTTAATAAAATGCAGTGAAACTTTGAGTTAAGGGAATATACTGCACTGGTAATCTCTCATATTCTATGAGAAGTCCAATATCTCAGTGGTGGTTAGAAATCCATGGCACATGTTTTGTGCAAGTTGCCTCCAGCTTGGTTATGTGGCTCAGTCCTTGGGAAATTCCTCTGAGCACAGTATGATGTGGTAGGCTGCAGGAGGGGCTTTATCTCTACGACTGTAGATATTCCCTGAGTCAAGGGTATATGAGAGCAGGCTGAGAAAAAAATTGGAGCAGTAGCCATTGAGTGCTGGCAAGTAGTATTCCTTGAAGAATCTCTGATAAGCCTGCATGGTCTTTATGCTTGACAAGATGAGAAAAAAAAAATATCAGTTTCTTTAGCTATCTTATTGGTAGTGTCTTGTAGAAGAAAAACCAAAATTAATTGGTAGACAAGTAAACTTGTTTTCTCCAGCACTAGAGTTTTAATGTCAAGAAGAGGATAATCTGATCCCAAGTGGATGCTGCTTAACATGTGGAAGGGAAACTGTGGCACTACACTATTCTGGCCTTATGCATATAGCAATGTAGTATTGATCTTCAAATGCACAAACCCAAAGCTGAATGCTATACTCTATAGAGCTTCCTCTCCAAGTGCAGTGCTTTCATAGGACTATTACTGACATATATGCTACTGACATTTATGCTACTCTCACAGTAACTAAGGTTGCCTTCTGACATATTTTATTTTTTGAGAATGGATAAAATTTCACCACTGCTTGAGGTGGTAGTCTAGAATATATCTTGTACAGTTCGGGATGTATCACAAATGATGTCAGTATATTAATTATAAACTGGATAAAGGCTTATAGCGTTAGCTTGTCTGTTCACAAAATGGGTCTGTAGCTTGCAACTAGCCTATGACTGGTGCTTTGGCCTTGCCAATTTAGTTTTGATGGATTTTGGTAGTAGGTTTTATGATAATAATTTAGCCATATCAGGCCTCAAGCTGTAAACTTGTTTTAGGGCTTATTTTTTTTAGCTGTATTGTCAAAATTGTTTTAAGAAACTTTTGATCTGCCCTCAGTCTGTTTTATAGTCAAATGATCACTGTCCTGACTGTAGGAGCAAAATCACCCAGTGTGTATGTTGCCTATCCAATGCTTTTCAGCTTTTTTTCAGTGAACTTGCTCATAAGTTTAGTTGTGCAGTGATTGCTTAGATTTAGTAGTTCTTCTCAATGGATAAAATGATGTTTTAAACTGTCTCATGGTGTACACTGGACATGTGTGAAATCTTAAAACTCCTCCAAGGCCCTGAAAATATTGTATCATATCTATACAGGTATTTTTGTTAGAGAAAATAATATTATAGTTCCAAAGAACTCAGTAGCTCTGGAGGGATTTCTTGTATGCTTGTAGAAGCAGAAAATGGATAAACCCCATTTGCTTCCAGAATACACCAACATAAAAACATTTTATTTCTTTAAAAACATTTATTATAAATGCAGGTGTACAACAGCAGACTCTGTGGATGTGGAATGATTTTTCAAACCTATGGGGTTTTAAGTTACTTCTAAAGGTAATAGATTTCCTGTCCAAGTATCTGTTGAACTTCAGCACACTAATTTCATCTTTGCAGATAAACTTTCTGGAGTGCGGGTGAGAATCCAGATTTGTTACTGTATCCTTGCACATATTGTTATGCTATGGGCAAGGATCCTGAACTGAAAACTCTGTAAAAAAACTAACTAACTGGTGCTAGTTAAATTAGTCCTTAGATTACTATAACTTCTGCTGGGATTCAGCCTGGACTCTCCCTTTCACTAGCTATCAGATATAAGATAAGGTGTGATAAAATGTGTATTATCATCCATACCACCAAATCCTCCAGGAGCACTCTGTGTGTGTCTGCCATGCTCCTGAAGACCTGTTCTTGGTCTATTATGCCAGAGTTTCACTAACACTGATAAAATGAAGAGCTGTAATTACTGTGTTCAAATATAGCCCACTTTTCTTAAGCTCAGCAGCCTCAACTCTTTTCTTACCCAGGCTTAGTTGATTTGCTATTTAGCATTTTTATTACTGCTCAGTAACCACAAAGGATTTTCAGTGGCATGACACATGAATAGATACCTGTGCGTGACTCCCAAATGTTCCACCAAATTTCAGGCTAGGACTTAATCAAATAATTTCTGGAACTGCTTATAATAGTAACACTAACTGATTCATGGCCACGGCTCTGCCATATAAGCTGTTCTGTGAAGTTCTCAGTCTGCAGCTTTAGTAAGTGAAGCAGATCTGTTTATTAGCTAATCTATGATAAACTGCAACAAAAATATGAAATATTTATGATGGAGTAAAATTTTCATGTAAATGCAGTATTATGAAACTTCCATTATAAAAATGCATCCAGATTTAGGACAGCCTTATTATATCTAATAGCAGTAGATTATTATTTCTACCCTTGTAACTCTTACAGCCTACAGCCAAGTCCCTGTAAAAGTTACTGTTTATTTTTATCTTCGAGTTGGCTTATGCAGGGCAGATTTATGACCATCTTGGTAACCTGAACTGGTCCACTCACATGGGGAATATGGGAAAATATCTTTTTTTCTTAGGTGATGGCAGTAAAACAATCTTACCATACAAGATATGCCTTCTACAGTAGTTGCCCATGTGCAAGTTCCCACAGGAAAAAAAGGCAGCAATCTTCCCTGTGTGCTATTCAGACTGAGATCTAATAGATTAGGTCTTAGTTTACTATATTGACTGAACTGTTTTAATAATGTTCTTTTCACTTTTTTCTCTCTCCTCCCATCAGCTCTTCTTTGTATCCTTAGAAATGAGAGCATGCTTCTAGTCACAAGGTACACACAGTCAGATATTTCTAAAGTATGCTGTTGAATGGAAGCTAGGACATTTGACTGGGAGCTAATTACATTGTTTGGGACATGGCTCATTGACAGGCCAGAGAAGTTATTTTGTCAGGTAGATTGGTCTTGTAAGTGATGGCACATCTCTGTTAATTAATTTACAAATGATGTATGTTAGACTGAATTGTATTCTGATGTAGGAAGGATTTTAGTTCTCCAATTAATTTCCTTTTGGCTAACTTGATGTATTTTGTCTGGCACTAGTAAGGACATATTTACAAGGAATTAAACAAAATCACTATTTTTATTCTTGCAAGTGTTCTGTGATGCTTATGAATACTCCACTGACTTTTATTTCAGTAAATTAATTTCAGATAAAATGGACTGGACTGATGAATCAAGTTAAATAATCAAAAAAGGTACACTGTTTTTCCACAAGTTCAGTGAATACACACATAAATGTTGCACAGCTTTCTAAAGAACAAGACTTGCAGCTATGTTACCCTTGATATAGCTGGTGTGTGTGTGTTTTGATGGTTGCCTGCTCTTTAGGAGGTTTTTGGACAGACCTCTGTGGACTGATTCAGAAGCTGGAAGACTTCCAAATGGTGAGGTCAGACTTGGCACATCCAGCGCCTTCAATTTATTTGTAGATGTTGTGTTGTTCACCTTGGGTTTTTAAATTAGTGCTTTCTTATCTACCTCATCAAAGGAGGCCAGTTGGCCCTGCTTATCTGCATGACTGATTTTTCCCCGCTCCCCCCCTTCCAGTACTTCCTGTTAAGAAGCAAAATGATGTTTTTATTCTTCCCCTCTCTTTTTCTGTTCGAATTAGCCCTCTCAATGTCTTTGACATATGGTTACAGTAAATATGTTTACAAAGCAATAAAGATAATTGGAGTTTTCATGGTGACTTGGGATCAGTCACTTGAAATGTATCTCTACCCCTGAGTATTTGTTTACCGCTGTGCAGCTTCACTTAAGAACAATGAAAACCAGGCAGCACTAATTCTTTGCATGTCTGTTTTGCCATTTTGAGATGGAAAAAGGAATTCTCTGTTTATTTCATGTACAGACCATGCAATGTAGAAATGGTATCTTCCTAGCTTAGTAACCTTCAGAACAGTTACAGTTTCTGTTTCCTGCCAGGAAGGGAGATGTTTACACTTAGCTATGGAAAGTGATATTAATATTTTTTGGAACAGCGAGTAGAAAGGGAGAGGTGGAAAGAGAGTGGAAGTAATTTCTGCTTGCAGGTTTAACTTCAAATTAGCTTTTAAGATAGCTGTCACAAGAAGAGACAAACCTCTTGAGCTGCGCTGAAGGAAAGAAAGATGGGATTAGTAGTTTATCCCATGTTGATGCAGATGGTGTTGGGATTGAAAAGAAATTGGAGAGTATTGTGAGGTTTACTTGTTGAATGGGTATACCTTCTAACTGCTGGCTAACAGGTTCTGAATCAAATCTAAACGAGCACCCACTTTTTGCTGAGTTAGTACATGCCTTGATAGCAGAAAAGATCATTTTACAACACTGCTTAACCAAACTATTCATGAATGTGCTGAGATTCTTTGCTTACATGCTCTACTTGTATTTAGTAACGACAATTTTTATCTGCACTTATCATCACCAGGATTCAAGAATTCTGGTCTAAATGTTAGTCCTGTGTTTATTTACATTTTAGATTTCACAATAGGTTAGTAAGAAAGCTAGTGCTGAAGTCTGCAGCCTCCTGGATAGCACATCAGTGGCCTCCACTGGCTAACTGGGAATTTCTAAATGAAGCACACAGAGGAACTGTAGAGGAATTTTACTTCATATGTACTTCTGCTTCTCTCTAGAAAATCTGAAATTATATGTTGAACTGAACCACTGACTTTAGATAGATGCAGTGTAGTGTTTTTAATGACAAAAAGTTCCAGTTTATCCAGGGAACTGTAACTCACATCACTACTCTCTCTTCCTAATGCCCCATGTGCTCCCTTAGAGTGATGAGCTTTGAGCTTTACCACCTCTGCAAAGGCTTGTGCTTTGGTGCATTACAGGATACTGGGCTTGTTTCAAAGGTTTGACCCATGGGAACAACTGAAAGACAAGCCTTATGAGCTGCTATGAACCTCACATAAGAGACAGACCTTTGGAGTGAACCTCTTGCTTATTACAATGATCTCTTGATCAGACAAACCTGCCTTAATTCCTCAAGACTTTTTCAGCTGGAGTCTAACTCCTGAGCAAAGCAAGGCAATTGATGAAACTTACATATCTAAGCCTCTTTGATTAAAGTAGTAATGGCAGAACCCTTATGGAGAGGGAAGAAAAAAATCCTGAAAAGTTAGTTCCTCAGGCCTGCACAGGCCAATGAAAAGCCTTATCACTGAGCTGGAGAAAAAACACCCCACCCAAGCCCCTTCCCTGTCTCCAGCAGAGAAACATTTTTATTGTAATTCAAAGAATTTGCTGTGTGGGGTGTCAACAGATAGGAAAGCCAGACACTAATGTTCTAGCTCATGCTAGATTGGATTGCAATAGAGCACTTAAATGGGTTAGTCTGTCCACAAATCTATTTGTGGCTATTTCTAATCTTCCCCTGAGAAAAGTAAAGAAAAGTGGTCTATAAATCATGCTGTTGCAAAAAAGTCTTTTATTTCCTGGTTGGTTTTAGGGAGGGGAAAAGGTATATTTATTTCTTCATTTCCCTTCACTTCTGCTTAAAAAACAGCTTTGGTTTTATCTTTGTTAAACAGAAACGACCTTTCTGTTAGTAACTAGGCTGATAATGTTGTGTAAGCATTTGGCAATGATTATGCGCTGTGCAGATTGTGTCAGAAGGGTGTAGGTCTATTCTGTCAAAGCACCAGGAGAAATGTAATTACACACTTGTGTGGCACCGTGTAAAAGCAAGTACACAGGCTTACCTGCTTTACCTGTTGAAGCAGTGATGGGTCTGCTGGAGAGCTCTGTGGCAGAGTTCTTGGGGTGCTAGGCAGGAGTGGCATTTCCCTCCTTTACCAGCTGCCTTCTGCCCTTTGCAGTAAAATGGGTTGATGTTTTCTGTGCATCCCTCTTCCTCTCCCTCTGGCATTTAGTAACACATTGTTCCTTATACCTTTTACAGTGATCAGCATTAAGAATCTGCATTATTATGGCATAGCGTTACAAAACTGTTTAATTAGAAAGCAGGGCTATGTACTTGGCAGAACGTAGGGAAACAAGCCGTTGAGTGGGGCTGTAAAAAGTAGAATAAAATCAATATTCATTAGCTCAAGTTTAGTCAATGCCCCAGTGATGCTAGGCTGTGGCACATTCAGTCAGATGTACTAGAAGAGGTGGAGTAAGTACATCTTTCCCTCTTCTACTGTGATCAGGGATAGCTGCCTGAAGCCAGGAAACCTTACATCAGTAGCTGATGCTAGGCTGAGGAGAGCTTGTCAGAGACTTCTCAGCTAACACTGAAGAGGTTTTTAGCTAAATATCTGATCTTTAAGCATATTTTGCTTTAACTTTTAAGTTTTATTTATGTGGTTTGGAGATAGATGGCAGATTTGCTCTTCTAAGAGTAGCTCTGTTGGTTGGGTTTTTTTTTTTTGTTTGTTTGTTTGTTTTGTTTGTTTATTGTTTTGTTTTGTTTTTTGTTTGGTTCTTTTTTTTTTTTTCCTTTTTGAAGAAAGAAAATTTTCAGGTACTCATAGGAGGAAAAGGGAAGACATTTCTCCTTCTGGCTTTTTAAACTGGCATTCTATATTGTTTGGTTTGCTTTTTTTTTGTTTGTCTGTAGTTTCTAGATGCAGTTGCAACTTGAAAATGCAGCCTCATTATTAACAAAAGTGCAATGAAGCAGAAGCAACTCAGTGAAGCACTGTGAGAGTTCCAGCTTACAGCAAATGTAAAAAGGTTTTATTGGTACAAGAATGTTTAATAAACTGATAAGTTCTTATTAATTCTCATATGACCTTCTTGGGTGTGAGTTCTGATTTCACTGTCAGTGTTTCCTAGGTAGAAATTCAAATAAGTAATGAACATGATGTATTTGTTGCCTAAGGACGAAAGGTCCTAAAAACATGAAAAATGGTGGGAAGGTGTCTGTTCTCTAGCTTGAGCCCCAGAAAGCTGCCTGTTTATGTCTACTTACAATTGGTCCCTATCTTTTTTCTTTCAGTTAGTGGTGTAAGCTGCGGTTGTGTTTTTGTGTGTGTGTGGTGCTGAAAATTTACTATAGCTGTGTGCGGTGAGATTTTTTTTTGCAGCATGATGAATAGGAAAGTAAGTAGGCTGTAAGATCCTGACTTAAACTCAGAATATAGTTCATAGCATAAGCTTCCCTTGCCCAAGGGCTCATGAAAAAACCTGAAAATCCTGCTGAATGAGGCATAAACTATGAAATGGAATCATTATTTCTTCAGCCTAGATTCCCTACAACTATTTTTTTTTTTTTTTAGTGCCTGTGTCTGAAATAATTTTTCTTTCACTTAGAGAAGTAATAGTTGTCTTTTAAAAACAAAAGCAAACTTACATAGATGTGAAAGAGGGAACAAAGCTTGATGACCTATGAGACTATATTTCCAAATTCGTGCAATGAGGCCCATGATGAAAAATGTGCTAAGCCAGATAAGTTTGCAGTAAATGAAATTACACAAAATTGGAACTGAAAGCAACAGAACTTCTGAAACTGTATCATACCTATGACAGTATTTTGTATTAAAGGAATAAATATTCTAATATTCTAGGAGATTTTTGATTTATTACTTTACCTCCAGATTTCTTTTTCACAGTCTTGTTGCTTCTCTACCTCTGGAAAGATTGGTGATGACTCATCTGTCAAACAGCTGCAATATGGCAAGTCATGTCATTCTGATTTCCTTTCAGGGAAGAGCTAGTTTGCAAGGCTGAACAACTGCAGGTTACACTAATATGCATCATTCTTCTCTCAGATCTTCCTAAAATTGATTTACATTTTCTTCAAAAAGATTAATAAGTGGGGATCAGGGATGCAAAAGAGAAGGGGGACAGAATGGAGTTATTATGCTTTTAAATCAGGTCTGCAGTAATGGCTTGTTGTG
>JASSUY010047171.1:0-10990 GCA_032466535.1 Forpus xanthops | reverse complement strand
GATGAATGTTGTAGGATGTGCCATGGAACGTAGCTCTTAAGTATGCTAACTTATGAAAATACTCCCCAAAACCTTAACAGCATAAGTCTTTACACTTACAGTTCCGATACGGGGCTTGTTTTAAACCTCCTATTTTACTACTACTTATTACTACAAAGACAATATTCCATAAATACAAGCACTTACTTTTCACCTACAGGAGTTATCTACCTCAGTTTACATATATGCTTACATATTATGCCACTCATATGCAGTAATCTTTGATCCATTTTTGAAAAGCCTCCTTGTGAAATATAAACAAAGGGCCATATCAAATGCGATTTGCTTATGCAACTAAACCATGCATAATAACCATTCTGTGCATTGAGTGGCATACATCAATATTCAAAGAAAAGTCTCTGAAGTGTCAGTATCTGGGAAATTCTTTCACAGTGGTATGCTCTCCTCAAATTTACTTGTACAGCAGATTGCTTTCTCTGAATATCCTGCTTCCAAGAACTTCTAATTAAGAACACAGAAGAACTAAGAGCTTAAAAATCACCATCACCTTTCAGAAGGAAGTACTAAATACATTTGTTCAACCCTATATTAATAGAACAGTGACATATTACCTTACTTTTAAAAAATAGAAACACTAAAACCTCAACTATACGCATCCATCATACATTTTTTTGGAATGTTAGTGCAGTACAAAGCAAACCAAATTGTTTATACTCAGAAGTATATTCATGTATAGCCACATCAGTTTACTAAGATATAATCACTATATTACATAAAAAAGCATTATATTGCATAAATAAAAAGGAAAAAAAAACATAACACAGATCTCTTGATCTTCAAAGATTCACTTTTAGGTTTTTTTTTCCTCTCTTCAACAGAAATGTTCCTTCTCTTCCACTTTACTTCCACATAATAGGAGGATTAAAACAAAGAATTGAGAAAGGCAAAATAATACCCCACCTCATTCACCTTTTTCTATACACTTACAAAAAATGTGGGAGAAGCAAGTTAAAGAGGAAAGCTCAAATGAAAGTGAAGAAAGAGGAAGATCGGAGGAATAATGGCAGTAATACAGTTTCCACATTTAACTTCATTCCTAACACACAGGTACTCAAATTCCCTGGTATTAAAAAAAAAAGAAAAAAAAATCCCCAAAAGTTAACCTACAGGACCTTTTTTACCAGAACTACAAATCAAAATTTTTTCATGTCTAGACTAACTTCTCAAAATAGCCTGTTTTGAGAAGATCACAAAGACTTACGTATATTTATTCAAATTCTCTCTGTATTTTACCTGTGTAAAACAGCAAAATAAATTGACATAAAGGACAAACACATACCCCAGCTCTGTCTCCAAAAAAATTCTAGTGTCTTCTGTGTTGCAAAGTATTTTTTAACTGAGTAATGAACTCTCTGTATAAGCATATTGGAAAATCCTGTGCGTTTCAGAAGGTAGGTCATAGTTGGTGAATGCCCAAAAGGATCAATTGCCCAACCAGACTTTGGTTTTACTCCTGTTGACAAAAGGGAATAAAGTTTTAGTTTTCACTCAAAGAAAGCTGCATCAAGAGCACTAAAATTAAAATTTCCAAGAAGATAAACTAAAATATACAGATTAGTACTGCCTCCTGCAGAACACACCCCTGTAATCAACAAGCTTGTAATGAACAAGTTAGAAGTAAACAGAAGAACATCAAACGTCTGTAAGGAAAGCATTCTGCCTAACTACATTAAAAAAAATGAGATTAGCATTCCACATTGTTACAAAATTTCAACTGTGTCTCAAACATCTTTACATGGAATAGTAATGACACATCTAATTTTTTTACTTTCAGTAGTTTACACATTACAGTTGGGAAAGAAATTTGAAAGAAAATGAATGCATGGAGATGGACTGATGATGCTGAATCTTCACTGTAATTTAAATAATGTTAACCTTTATCAGCTTTTCTTATTTATTTGGCTGATAATCATTAGAATCATGTTGATTAATACAGTATTTTCACTGAACTTCATGCTACCACATAAAGACAATCTCAACTCATGTTTAACTGATTCTTCAACACAGTTCTCCAGACACATTTTTACTGTCCTACAAAACAAAACAAACAAACAAACAAACAAAAAAAAGCAAACAAAACCCCAAACCATCCAAAACCCAGTAGTGAATGCATTACCCTTTTATTAGGCCTTCACTTCCCCCATTTCTTAATTGTCTTAATCTGTGCTTATGGGAACTACAACTTATGGAAAACCTAATGAAACAGCTTTTCAAAATAATTTGAGATAACTAGATGAAGTGATGTTAAACTTATTATTAAAATCATTTTACAAATATTTTCTATGTAAATGAATTATCTCTACTTATGGAACATTATCTCTACAAACAACCAAACAAAAAAACACTCTCCTAAAACTATCAAAACAGTTCAGCCAACGTTACTGCAGTTACTAATTCCTCAAAGTTTCAAAAGTGAATGTCTGCCTTTTTATTCTGAAATATAATAATTATAACATTATAATCGATTTGAGTTTTAGAACTACTACTACTAAACATCATATTTTGAAAGCCTTATGTAAGTAAACCTAATGAATACACAGCTCTGCAGAACAGATGCAAACACATGAAGGGAATATAAATTCTTAAGTCATTTTAAGGCTTTTTCATGATTTTCAAATGACAGAAATGGCAATTGGTAACTGTTACATTTCATTATGCTAATATACTATGCACATCTTTCATTGACCAAGACAAAATATTACAATATAAAATTGTTTAAATATGCTTCATTGAGGAACTATCTGTAAACAGTAGCTGCAAATACTAGACTCAATTGTATAGCTTCCAGAAAGCAGTTTGATTTAATGTTTCAGGAAACCAGAGTAGAAAGAGCTTTCTAAGCACCTCAGAAATACCAATTAAAAAACAAACAAACAAACAAACAAAAAACAAAACAAAAAAATTTCTAATTAACTTCCTGTACTAACACAGTTAAATTCTACATCAAGTTACATACCAACATTCTTTTCTAGCCATTGATGTCCTTCTATCAGCTGGTCAATTAACGCATAATAATGGGGAGAGGCTTCATCAGGCATGACCCATCCTCCTGTTACTATTTCAAACTGTCCATCTTTTAGTAACCTAAAAAATATGTAAACTGTGTTCAGAATCTTGCATATGAAAAATACTTCTAAAAATCAATTTCTGAATAATAGACACTTTCAGAGACACAGCACCAAAATCTCAATCACTTGTGCTACTTTCAACACTAGACTACATTTCTTTAATCAAACAGGGAAAGACTGAAGACATGAAGAGTGAAATTTTTAATGCCTTTACACAATGCAAACTATGAGCTCTACAGCATGTGCCATAATACTTGATTTTTTTTTTTTTTTTTTTTAATCAGAAAGAAAGCTATTTCCGGCACAGATTACAAAAATGAGTGTGTGTCACAGTACTGAAGGCCAGCTGAGCAAGGTGATCAGACACTGCACACTTCAAGCACTACTAATATCTCCTATCTCTGATCTACAACTTTTATTGTTTTAGTGAGCTGATAGAGCTTTGAAGTTTATTGTATCTATAAAGCCTTTGCATTAAAATGCCTTCTTGAAAAAGATGACAGGATAATCCAGGTTCTCTAGTAAAATGCCAGTGAACGTAATGCTTCCAACATCAGGTGGTACCTACAGTTAAATATGTAATTCCAACACTTAGATATTAGTGTACAAATGTTTAATGAATTCAAGAAAGAAATACAGTAAACTTATCCAAGTTTAGTCACATTAAAGATAATACCCATGAGAGTAAAGAACAACATACAGCAAAAATAATCTATAGTGCAGCTTCACTCAAGTCTTACAGCAGTTTAACCACTACCTGATTCTTCTAAAGAAAGCATACAGTTCCCTAGTGATTATCATTTACTGTTTGTTGTGCTCCAAGAGATCTTTTTAGTGTCAAAAAACAGCTGTGCGATAACACTCATGCATTGTATATACATTTTTAAACAGATAGTTTCCTACGTTATACCTAAGATTTCCAGCATCATCTAACCTTTGCAGCCATTAGGCTCTCACAGCCTGAATGTAAACAACCTATGCATCTTAAAGAGCAGCACAAAAAGAATCACACAAGTACCCACCAGGAAAAAAAAAAACAAACCAACCAAAAAAAACAATTCCCCATATTTTTGAAAACATGAAACTAGACCCTTAGTTCAATAATAACCAACCAGCATGCTTTCTTGTCTCAAAATCTAAGCAAGCCTTATACTTTTGTATTATACTTTCACTTGTGATTTTAGAAAGAATGAAGAGCAAGGGTGTAGAATAAGTACTGGTTCACAATTTAACCAGCTGCAAGTTTATAAAAAATACACATAATTTAAAACAAAAATCTCATAATTGTGTTATAACCAAAGAAAAAAATGTCAAATGGAAATATTTAATATGAAAGACTATTTTGCTCTATCACCAACACTTAAACATGAGTTCAAATTAAGTTTACAATCACAACTCCATTACAATTTGAATGACATCTTCACAGTTGTACACAGAAACTCTTAGTACTTTTTTTTCAGCAACTCAGGAATTTGGCTTCACTACTCTGAATGGAATTTCATTTTGTAACTGAAAAAAGTGAGCCCTAAATATCAGAATTTGAGTAGTGAATTGTCCTAGCAATTCTGCGTTGCAACAAGTGAAACCTCTATAATGTCTCAGAACATGCCACATGGAAGACAATAAATATTTCAGTATTCAGACCTTTTAACGGCATCCCTTTTTTGGGTATCTATTCCTTCCCACCATTTTGAAAAGTAAGAAATCTCAGACCACATAAATTTCCTTCGGTTGTCTTCTTGCAGTTTGATAACCATATTATTTAAGATATGCTGTGTCTGATCTCTGAAGTAATCATCAAAAGTCTTCAGCCAACCTAAGAAAAAGAAAACAAGAAATTAAAGTATCTTTCAACAGTCTTAGCCTGTCTTCTTCCTACTCCTAGATAAAGTGATGCATTTCTTAAAAAACTGAACTTTACATCCTGAGTGGTAAACTCTCAAGGAGTTTCTTTTTATAAAGTTTATATGTTCTATTTCTTAAATATATGAATATAGGGATTTTAAGGCATTCTACTTGGATCAACAGAATACAGAGATTTTAAAAATTGCTGGGGTTGGATTTTTTTGTTTTGGTCATTGTTACTGTTTTTCATTTTTCATTGTTTGTTTTTTAATTTAAGCACAAGTAATTGAAAAAGAAGCACATAACTGCAAATTAATCTTTGTGATAACTTCCACTAGATTTCACCATCTCTGACATCAGGAACAATGGAATCTTCCCATCCCAAGTCCTATTCCCAACATACACAAACACAGCACCCTCTAAACCTTCACTCAATGTCTTACCTTCTTTCAAGTCATAAAGCACCCCATCACCCTACTGTCTGAAACTTCTAAAGGTAAAGTTATCAGATGTCATTCAACTTGTCATTCAACTTTTCTGCTTCAGCTTTGTACAAATCTGTTCTTATATTTTTTGATGGGTCAGACAACAATCTACATAATCTGTGTTCCATACATGTCAAGAAAACTAATAAGTCACCTGAAAACCATTTACAGATCTGGCCAACAGAAAACAAAGCTGAAACTCCATGGTATATTAACAGCATCAAACTTTTATGTTTAAGTTTTCTTTACCTTAGCACTGCAAGTAACTTTATGGTGCTATACAGGTTTCCTCCTGAGAAATGGAGACTGTCTTAAATAATAAAAAAGTGTTAATTTGAGTGCTACTATGGTTAAGTTACCAATGTCATAACTGATGAAATGTCAAAAGTAGTATTTTAGACCTGACATACATGCACATGTCCTTTCACTGTTATTTTTACTTAAGTAGAAACTGGGGTATGGACAGGCAGTGGTGGGTAGGGAAGATCTATTTTAGTCCATTTCAGTTCCACTAAAGAACAGATTGTACTAGGTCTTTAATGACCACATTCAGCAATAAAATACTCTGATCTGGTACGCACACACACTACAAAGCTCACGAGTCTCAATTCTTAAACAATTCAATGAGAAGGCACTACCAAATCATCACTGCCAACAGAGTAATAAACACTAGAGGTGTCTTTCGACTCCTGGGGTCATGTCCAAACACCACCTTTCAAGTCCACTTGTGCTGGTTGACAGCATTGTTGTCCCTGAGCCCAGTTCTCCCTTCTGGAGTTCAGCTGCCTAATCCACTTCAGGCAGCCACATGAAACTGCATATGAGATGTAGCATAAGAGCTTTGCCAGCACAGCAGGTTATACGATTGATCATTAACCTGCTCCAAAAAGAAATGCCATCTGCAGTGGCTATAACCTCACACAATACAGCTATTTGCCAATGGAACATCTTTCCATAGTTTAAGATTAATTTGCACTGGTGAGTGTCCCCCCAAATCAGACATGCTATTGAAGTGCTCAGATCTTCAACTGCCAGCCACTAAGCAACAATTACACCTGCCACTGATCAAAACCACGAAGGGAACCCATTCTCATACCTGATTTCCCAATAACAGGCAAATATACTTCCTCCTGAAGGGTAAGGCATAGAGACCTTAAGTTTGCAGGTCCTGGTTAAATTCATATGGAAGCAGTTAACCCAGATTTAGCAGAATTTAACAGCATAAAGTGTTTCAGAGCATCAGTACATACATCATCCCCCAACACAGAATACAGAACTTTAAACCTTGTCCTTTCCTACAGCTACTGCTTCAAGGCAGTTTCTTTGCTTTCGAGCTATGGATTCTTACTAGTATAACTGGCTGCATGAAAAGTTAGACAGAGTAGGCTCAGATGAGACAAAAATAAAATATAATGAGAATTTCAAGCTTCTGCAGCTAATATATCTTAACTGACCCTGTATGTTGGTAAATATTTTTCACATATATTGTTCTATATATATACATTATATATAATGAACTATAGGTTCATTATGCATTAAGCTTTTTTGCCAGAACACATTTCCTTTGCATCATGCCCTTTAATCCTCTGCAGGAAAGAAGTAATGTAATAATTAGCTATACAAGAGAATTCAGATCTCTATTACAGATAAATTTTCCTTCTTTCAAGTGCTTATTAATATGCAGCTTCATACTGCAGAAAAATCCACAGAAATGACCTTACCAAAGCAGTATCAACTCAAGAGATTTTCATGATAACACGTTTTGTGACACCAACCAGTATCCAGCTTCACACAAGCACTTTTGGAGATGGAACAGTTTACATTTACCAGGACTGTATCTCAGTTGAACTCTACTTAATATCAACTGTAGAGTCTGAACAGGCTTGAAGATATTCAGATTTCTTATTGCTGCTGGTGGAAGGACAGATCTAATTTTGTAGTAAAGACATGAAACACTTAGATATTAAAGAAGAAGACTTTAGACACAGTAAGAAATTCAGCTGTCAAAGGTGAAATAATACCACTATTAGTACTTCGGGTAAGTTCTTGGAAATAACCTAGGCAGGAAAAAGGTTGCAACAGAAAGATGAGAGACAGCTCTTGTAACTTCCGATTTCTTCAAATCTTAGGTGCAGTCACAGAGTTCTTTCAGCGAGCTGGGAGAACAAGCACCTACTACAGATTTAATGACCGACTCCCTCAACATAGATAACTGAATACTAGTAAAAATCCATCTCTGAAGCTAAGTTCATTATGGCCCACACCCCTATGTTTGGAAAAGACCCAGAACAGTGCTGGAAATGGCAAAATACAATCAAGTGAACCAACAGATATCATTCAGATGTAAAATTAAGCAACAGATAAACACATTGCAAACAGACTTCCTGAGCAAGTAGAACATTCCTACTGGGAAAGTACACAAAATTCCATGATTTATAACACAAACTTAAATGAGAAAAGGTTGGTGAGGTTATCTGTTGTCGTAATGCAGTACCTATGTTTCATTTGTCTTAAGTTTAATAATCCTGGTGACCCAGGACTTTTGTTGGAGGAGGTGGTAGGGTGGTGAGGTTTGGCCATTTGGGTTTTTCTTCATGTGGGAAAGGTTTTTTTGCTGGTGTTTTTTTGTTTGTTTGTTGTTTTTTTTTAATTTGGGGCTGCTATTTTTTGCCTCTTTTGTGGTTGGGGGTGTTTGAGGATTTCATTTGTTTGTTTGAACTTGTTCATCTTGTTTCGTCTTTCTTGCTTCTTTTTTGCTTTTCCCCTTGCTTACAGGGGCAACCAATATTGGCAGAAATTGGTCCACTGGTCAGATCTGAAGTTATCTCAACCGTTTTTGCCCAACACTGGGTGCCGTAACAGTCTGGTAGGGGGCTGAGAATGTGAGGAAATGTCTCCTTCACAGGTTGACCACCCTAGGAGGGAAAAAGCAAAAAAGAGGCAAGAAAGATGAAGCAAGTTGAAGAAACAATGTACACACCACCCAGGACAGCGTCTGACCAAGAGTTATTAGATTAGTTAGTGTTATTATGTAAATAAGAGGGAGAAGAGGAAGAAGAGGTGAACTCCCAACACCGGACCTCAACTGAGCTACAGAATACATGAAAAAATTTTACACGTCAACCAGGGGAACACATCACCTGTTTGCTCCGATGCTGGGACAACGGGGTCAATGGTCACAAACTAGAAGGTAGGGAAGCCAAGCAGCTGGGATCACTTGCTGGGGACGGGGGAATTGATAAAGCAATTACAACACAGAAAAAAGATGGACAACACTCCAATTAAAAGCGAACCATGGCCTGCACTGTGCTGCCAAAGGAATTGAGAAAAATGCGTTGGCAATATCAATCGTGGCATACCATCTGCCTTTGACTCCAGTTATTACTGAAGTTCTAGTATGTCCAGTACCGCAGCCCTCAAGGGTGGTGTGACTTCATTCAGGGCAAGATAGTCTACCATTAGTCACCACTCTCAGTTAAAGATTTGAATTGGACACAGCCCAGTCTAGAAGTCATCACGGACTCACCAGGGGGCAAAGAGTTTGGAATGTCACCAGAGGAGGAGGGGATGTGTGCTGAAGAGGCCCCACCATATAACAAACTGTCAGAAAGTGAAAAGCAATATGCCTTGTTTATTGATGGGTCCTGTCATATTGTGGGAAAGCACTGGAGATGGAAAACAGCTGTATGGAGTCCTCGATGACCAGTTGCACAAACTGCTGACGGAGAGAGTTGGACCGAGTCAGTTTGCCAAAGTGAAAGCCATCACCTGGCCTTGGATATTGCTGAACAAGAAAAGTGGCCAGTACTTTACCGCTATACTGACTCATGGATGGTGGTAAATGCCCTGTGGGGGTGGTTGCAGCAATGGAAGCAGAGCAACTGGCAACACAGAGGTAAACCCATCTAGGCTGCTGCACTGCGGCAAGACATCTCTGCCCCGGTGCAGAACCTAGTGTGAAGGTACATCATGTAGATGTTGATATATCCAAGAGTTGGGCCACTGAGGAACATCAGAACAACCAACAGGTAGATAAAGCTGCTAAGATTGCAGTGGCTCAGATGGACTTAGATTGCCAACATAAGGGTGAATTATTTTTGGCCTGGTGGGCCCATGACATTTCAGGCCATCAGGGCAGAGATGCAACATACAGATGGGTTCGTGTTCGAGAGGTGGACTTAACAATGGACACTATTGCTCAGGTTATTCATGACTGTAAAACATGTGCTGCAATTAAGCAAGCTAAACGTTTAAAGCCTCTTTGGTATCGAGGGTGATGGCTGAAGGACAAATATGGGGAAGCCTGGCGGACTGATATCACACTCTCACCAACCTGCCAACACAAGTGCCATGTGCTTACCATGGTGGAAGCAACACCAAACAGCTGGAAACATATGCTGTGTCTCACACCACTGCCTGGAACACTATCCTGGGCCTTCAGAAACAGATTTTGTGGTGACATGGTACCCCAGAGAGAATTGAGTCAGACAACGGGACTCATTTCCGGAACAGCCTGATAGACACTTTGGCCAAAGAGCATGGCATTGAGTGGGTGTATCACATCTCCTACCATGCACCAGCCTCTGGGAAAATCTAACGATACAATGGACTGGTAAAAACTACACTGAGAGCAATGGGTGGTGGGACTTTCAAGTACTGGGATACACATTTACCAAAAGCCACGTGGCTGGTCAACATCAGAGGATCTGCCAACAGGGCTAGCCCAGCCCAGTCACATCTTTTACATACTGTAGAAGAGGATAAAGTTCCTGTGGTGCACATAAAGAATTTGCTGTGGAAGACAGTCTGGGTTATTCCTGCTTCAGGTAAAGGAAAACCCACTCGTGGGATTGCTTTTGTTCAGGGACCTGGCTGTATTTGGTGGGTAATGCAGGAAAATGGTAAAGTCTGATGAATACCTCAAGGGGATTTGATTTTAGGGGAAAACAGCCAATGAACTCAATTGCATGTTGTTGTCTGCTATGCAGGACTTTTATAGACCACCAACGAGATGTCTTCAGGTCACCAGCAACTGGCCCTGACTTCCCTCCAACCATCATCCCAACAAAGAATGAACTTTGGTGAAACCAGACAAGTTCTGCGGTGAAGGAATGATCAGCATTAGCAGGCAACAATCCAAAGCTGCACACAGCCTCTCCTGCTCTGAAAGACTGCTCCAAGAGATGGAGCCTGACATCATGGACCGGATGGACCCAACAGCTTTATAGGGACTGGTCCATGCAGTAAGGAATGATCTCTCTCTCTCTTTCTCTCTGGATGTATGACCAGGGTCAGGCCTGGGAGCTCTGCTCTTGCTGCCCCGGCAGCGGCCAGTCAAGGCACCCAGAAAGAGCCGATGAAAGGGGAGGCTGCAGTGCAGAGCTCGGGCCCTAGAGAGCGCCTGCACTGCTCTCCTGAGAGGAGGATGCCCCATGGGCAGGGCTGCACTCGATGCTCCATGGTGGAGGTTCTTCTGCAGCAGGTGGCTGAGCTGCAGGACACTGTTACAAGGCTGAAAGGGGTCAGAGAAGC
>JASSUY010047167.1:0-43317 GCA_032466535.1 Forpus xanthops | reverse complement strand
GCGGGGCAGCGCCGCCGTAGCGGGGCCAGAGCCGGGCGGGGCGGCGGGAGCGGAGCGCGGACGCGGGAGCCGGCGCGGTGCGGTGCGGAGCGGAGGGAAGTCACTTCTTCGCCCGAGTAATGGGGTAACGGGGAAAGGCAAGGCAGAAAGTGAGCCCTAGCCTTGGCTTGTTTGAACAGATTCTTACTCTTCTGAGTAAAGGATGTTCAGGAGAATTCATTGGAAAACTGGTTCCCCTTTAAAAAAGCCCAACCCGGCAACAACTTGTTCGGCAGCCGACAGGGCTGTGTGAAGGAATCCTGATGAATGAGCATAGCACTGAGGGAGCTGTTGGTCTGTGGGCTGCGATCGCCTCAGCCGTTCGTTTATTCCAGTTCTGGGTTTGTTTCTTTTTTTCCAAGGCAACTTTTGAGGCGAGGGAGCGGGTAGGAAAGCGCAAGTTTAACACAGTGACGCTTTTGCTTGCAGCCTAGCTGAACTGGGTAAAAGAGCGCTGAAACCCTGCTTTTCCCATCAGGTAGCAAATGCCACGCATACGGTTACTTGTAGGGAAAGAAAAACCTTACTTTACTCTGTAAATGAGGACTGTGTTTCACTCTGGGCAAGGTGTGTGAATATTTTCCAGCTGCCAAATGAACATACCACAAAAAATTTCTTTTCATCTGGGACAGAGCCGTGTTTGTAGATCTCTGAATATGCCTACAGTGACAGAAGGGAGTTAGGTGAGCCTGGATATAGCATTAACCCCTCAAGCCACAATAAGCGGTAGGCAGAGGGAACGTTTCCATTAGTCTTTTCCTGACTGGGATCTTTATTGCAGTTGTATACGCAGTGCAGCAAAGGAAGCCCTATGGGCTCAACTCATGTTGAAGAACCCAGAAGTTGGTGCTCACACCTGTCCTCTAGCCTGGCTCCTGGCTCAATGCGTCCTTATGAGTAGCCTGAAATGAAAGTGAAGCGGGGTAATCTGCCTACGCACAACCAAGCTGAAGCCAGTGTTTTCCATCTCTTAGATTTAATGAGCAATCAATTTTGTGCCCAGAAAAGAATCCAGCTCACAACTCAGGATTTTGGTAATTAATATTGCGTTCAAAAAACCAATATTTTCAGAGTCAACAGTATGATTACAGAGAGAAAACAAGCAAATAGGGAATGGCTTGACCTGGTTTCCTTGCTTTCCCAATGTAGACTGACAATTTGTCAATCAAGTGGAATTTTCTCTAATGTCTCTGGCACATTATTTTAGCAGAAGAAATGAATGTGCAAATATAGTCGCTACTTTTCCTCCCTTCTTACAATGATCTCTTTGTATTAAGCAACAGGCTTTTGCATAGATCAGGTGTCAACCCCAGAATGTGTTACAGGCTGAAATTGCTGCTTCTCCTTCATTTCTGAAATTATGCCCCTGCATTTGAGCCTGTTTAACCACATCTGTCTATTTTGGAGCGATTGGTCAGAAAAGCCTTGATCTAGGGTGGATCCTATGTCATGTAAGGTAGGAGGAACCCTGCCAGGACTTGAAGACAATCAGCATCTGCCTCAGCAAGAACCCTTCCCTTTGCTCCTCAGACATGCATACATTCTCTGGAAAAATCTGTAAATGAATCAATTTCCTGCATTTTCCATCTTCAAGTGAAGGCTTTGTTACAAACCCCAGGAAAACTGCCAACCAATAGCTACCGGGTAGAATGAAAAAGACCAATTGATACCAACAGGTCCTTCAAACCTCATCTCAGCCCCCTGTTTCAGCCTTTGTCTCTCTTTGATGACAAGTCTGGGTCTGGGATCACCTCTCCTTCATGGTTTGGAGACAGTGTGACCAGTGCCATCCTCTGCAGAGCGGATAGATACCAGTACTGGAAGAAGCTGTGGTCCAGCAGGACAATCCCCTGCTCTCATCAGGGTACATTGATTCCACAGTGTTTTGTCCCATAGCACTGTGTCCCTGTAGGACTAGGAGAAAATAGCCCAAGTCCAGCCCCACTGCTGAGACCACTGCAACTTCTGTAAGATGTAACCTGAATTTTCATCTGAATTCTGTCCCTTATGTGCAAATATTTGGATATCTCTAGATCCAGAAGGTGCATATTAATTGGTTGGCAGGAGGACTCATAGCCCTGTTAATGCATATCTGCTTATCTGCTTTCAGCATTAATGACTCATTAAAAAAAACAAGCATACTGCATTTTTATTTTTTTTCATAATTTCATTATTTTTAGCTGTGTGTTGTCCTCGCCCTCCGTCATGCCCCTTCCTACTGCAATAGCACACACTGTTCTCATATCCTCCATCTCGGGCTGAACCTCCCGTACTTGGAAATTCAATTATGGTGACGGACTTTTAATTCCTAGAAAAGAACAGTGTTGGGTTGTGATGTCATGACACCTGCGGTTATGCCCTTAGCTACCGACATGAGACATTAAAAGTCTCTTCATTGTCTTTGTACTCTTTAGAGTATCTTCTGGGTTTTCTTTTGCTTGGATTTTAAATCTAACACTTTTGCGGTGTTGGCTTTACCAAGTTCTCTACTAAGCGCTCAATATTGCATCATATTACAGCACTAATAGCACCATATTCCAATTTTCCCAAAGTTACAAGGGAAGAACTAGTTTAGCCTTTAAATAAATATTGTTCCACCTGACAGTACCTAACCTCTTATTTTATCCTGTTACCTAGAAATGAGCCCAGAGGTAGACTATCTGGAGTACTCTTTCACAGCAACAGAAAGACATTAGGCATTTCACAATCCATTTCCCATGGCATTTCAGTGTCAGAATCTCCTACTCTGTGTTGTTGCTCTAAGATAACCTTTTTTCCCCACTTATTTTCTGAATTCAGGACCATTCAAAAATACCTAGGGAGTAGCAGAAAGAGCACAAGAAGCTAATTTTTATCTGTCACCAATTCCCAGATTACAGATGTAATGATGAGAGACAATTGTGGCAGGAAATATGAGGAATGGGAGAATCGTGACCTTCCAGAAACAAACCTATTTATTTCTGAGACCCTTTCGTAACAAACAGTTGCTCTGCATTAGAAGGAATGATATACTGATCTGTAAGGTGCTGGCTTCATAAGGTTGTTTTGAGAAACTGAAGCCAATGCAAGACTCACTGTGAGCAGAGCTCAGAAGTACTCTGCTTGGCACAGGCACCTCCTCTCCCAAAAGCAAGTTCTCAGATGAGAGAGTGTTTGCACAGCAAAGATACCTCTAAAAACATTTAACAGCTTGTTGAGGCTTATCTCTAAGTTTGATGGGGGTATTTTCTCAATGAGGTTCTCTCACATCAATTAGCTGCTGAATATGATGTTAAGAAAAATAAAATCCAACTTTCTTTTGGCACATGGTTCCATGAGGACTCTATGAAGATTTCCATGACACCAAGGTCTACCAGCATTGAGAGGAGCTGGCTTAGTCATTCTTCCCATCTGCTATGTTTCTTCCTCTCTCCGCTGCTCTGCACATGCTTCCCGGCTAGCTACTCCTCATCCCTACCCCTGAGCATCCTGGCTGGCTGCCCTACTCTCCTCCCTTGCCATACCTATCCCTTGTGGCATCTTCCACGAGGAAGTTCAGGGAGTTTAGTGCTGAGATCAAAGAGCTGAAATAAATTAACTTCCCTAAAGCAGACAGGAGAAATAAAAAGAAGAAATAAAACCCACCAAGGAAGCACCCATAACAAGCATCACTGCAAACATCATTTAAAAAAAAAACAACTGAGTTAAATCATGACCAAATCATGAGATTACTTTAAAAACTGTGATAGTTAAATGCAGGCACATTTTAGTTCTTTTTCCTTCTTTGACCATTTATGAGTGAAGTTTTTAGCTTCTTTTTGCAAATAGGGCCGGTAGGAACTTGGACAAATACAACAAACTGGAATTTGAGGCCTGTGTGTAGTCATGGTGCTCCAGGAGCTGAGGATGTCAGAACAACGGTTCCCCAATGCCTCTCTGTGCAACATGATGCATCAAGGAGGCTGAATTAGAGTGATCTGCAAGGACCGTGGCCTTTGCAAGCCTGTGTTTCCTAGTGTTGGTAGTCAGCAGATGAGTGTTTGAGAAATTCCCCAGGGTGATATTTACCCCAGGAGTTACTTTGGAGCAGGAGCAGTAAAAACTGCAGCTCACTGCAAAGTTAGCCGTGAGAGGCAGCACGGTCTGGAAATAGCAGCCTCCTACCCCTTTTCGCTCTCCCAAACTACGTGCTGTGTCTTGTGGTGAAATGCCTGCTCCTCCACATTGAGAGTCATTTCATCTCCCTGCTTCCTGTGAGAGATCGGCATCTTCTGCAGAGCACATGCTGCCGAGGAGAGGAAGGCAGTTTTGGCCTGCAGAGAGCAGAACTCAAGTACTGTGTGGGTGGTCAAAGACAAGATCTTCTGAGATGAGGGAACAGAACAGATCTCTAATCTCCAGACTCTGACACATATCACACTTCTCTCAGTTGCTTAGGGAAGAGATTTGCATCCAAAAAGAAGTGGGAGGTTTAAGTAGCTGTTCGTACACACGCACATTTATCTTCTGTGGTCCATGCGGTAATCTACATTTCACTAGTCCCATGGAATCCACAACACTTCATAAAGTGCATCCATTACAGATGTGCAACCAGGAGAAACAAAGAAGCGGTCCAAGTTCCTATCTGCAGTGTCCAAAAGCTGAGCTCAGTAGTCAGTCATGGAAATTGGAGGCTGAAGGGTGTCACTGAGGTAAGTGCTCACTCCGCATTGTGCCAAGATGCTGAAGTTAGTGTCCCACCTTCAGTTGAGCTACTGGGCATGGTCCTACCTATGCACGGCCCAGGACACCTGTGTGTCCTGAAGCACTGCAGGGCTTAAGCTCTAGTTCCATCTTTCTAAGACTGAGTAATGTAAGACTGAGACATAGAAGATCTGGATCCACAGAAGCACCTGGCCCTAGAAAATGCCAGCTGACCTTTCCTTGCAGGGATGTGCACCTTCTGGTACCGTGTGAGCAGCCCCTTCATAGCTTCATCCACCACAGCAAGTGTAGCTCTGTCCTAGATGGCCAACTCATCCACCCCAGCCAAACCTAATCTGCTCCAGCAGAATGGCCCAAATAAGGCATCCTTTATTCTTCTGGGTGGAAGAAGTCCTTGGACCTGTTTGTTTATTGGGAATTGCTGAGCAGGGTTTAATGTAGCACATCGAAATTTTCCACTTTGCAAAAATCAAGCAGTAGACCATTGCTTCTCTTGCCCAGCACCATTCTTATGCATGCTCTGTCCCAGTTTTCCTTGTAATCAATAGCAGGGTTTCTTTTTGTAGCACACACAAAGACTAAACTCCTTGAATGAAGAAAAGTTTGCATTTATCCAGAGGCTTTACTGGGGTGAAGAGGGGGGGACCGGATGCCCAAGGCTGAACTCCTGGTTTGTTTGAGGCGCTATCTGAAATCAGCGGGAACCGCTTGTATGCTGAGATTGCATGGGTGCGCTCCCAGAGCTCAGTCTTTACAGTCCCTCTACATAAGGCTGAGCCTGTGAAGCCTCATGGGGAATGCCTCTCCAGCACAATTTAAGCATAGGTCTGGTAAAGCCCTTTGATTGTCCCATTGAAATAAGAAGGGGAGGGCTCCCATTTCTGCAGTGCCTGAAAAACTATAAATTTGCACAAAGAGCAAGTTTTTCCAGGCCAGCTCAAGGCTAGTTTCTGCTGCCTATCTGCACTGAGTTGTTAGAAGGTGCACCTTCAATCTGGTATTGTTAGGCTGTTATCGTAGTTCCATGTGGGGGAACGGTTAACACAGGAAGTCCATGAAGGGAGGAGGCTGTCTCGCAGCCCCTGCTAATCTCACAGCAGCCCTAGCACTCCATGGTCAGGTCTCACTGCCGGTTGTCTCTATCACTAGGGCAGCTGGGGAGGAGGGGCGATACTTTCAGGGTAGGAGGCATCTCTAAATAAAAGTGACCTGATGCTGAAGGTGCTGCTGCCTCCCAGGGAAGCATTTGGGGCTCAGCACCTCTCAAACACAGGGCTGCTTTATCAAGCGGCCAGTCTGTGGGCTGCCAGTCTGTGGCCTGCTCCTATTTCTGTTTGCCTGAGGAAACGCATTGCCTTAAAAACATGTACTCTGCAATTCCCAGTCAATTTATCCAAGGAAAGTTTTCCTCTGCTGTGGAAGTCCTCTCCCTGCATGGCAAAGCCAGGCAACATCTTGCTTCTCCTCCCTAGCACTAGTTGTCCTCCTGTGTGTGGTGAGCCCACCCCACCAGGAAGTACCGTGTCCTTGTGTTGTAGAAATTCCAAACACATAATGTGTCCCAGATGCTTTCCAAAGTGGGAGAGAAGGCAGCTTTTGGTGCCTGAGCTTTTGGTCCATGCCAAGCAGCAAAGGTGAGTATCTATCCGTTTGTGTGGGGTGGGAGGCTGAGGGCCCTTGATGTGGGCAAAGGGGCCACCACTGAAGCATTGGTTGGTTTCACTGGTGGAACCAGCTCTCTTATCATTCCCCTGGTAGCATCTCCTCACATTTTGCATAGTTGCTAAGGTTGCTATGGCTCCTAAAGAGGCAGAACATGACCAGCTCTTTGGAATAGTCCCTGAATCAACTGTTCTTTACTGGGAAGTGCCGCGGGGCTGTTCAAGCCCAGAGTCACTGGTGTCTCAGATTTGAGGCGTCTTGGTCACAGATAATAGCAGCACACCTATATTGGTACTCCTGAAGCCAGGGAAGAAGATGGTTATCAAGCTGAGGCAAAGGAGGGCAAGTTATTCTGGGGGCAGAAGCGGGGAAGGTTGGAAGAGGATGCATTGAGCATATGGGCTCCAAGCTGGACTAATCAACAAAGCAGCTGTAAAGCAGGGTAAAAATAAGAAGGGGCAAGAAGAGAGAAGCAGAGAAAGGTTTCACTTGAGTTATTTCCAGGCTGTTTCCATTGCAGTAAAGGTTCGTTGCATAGTCTCAGCAGCTGTGCCTGGTTTTTGAAAGATTAAGCAGTATCATAGAAGGAAGGATATTAGTTTGTGTTTCTTCTACTTTCAGCCAAAGAAGGTAATCACATCTATTAGGTGTCTAAAGCGAATATTTCCTCTTCAGAGAATAAATGCATTCTGGTAGGTTTATACACTGGAAGCCTTGAACTCTTGAACAGTCTTGACTGAGAAGATGCTTTTCTGGTTTTAAATATGACTGTGGGGCTGGGAGAAGGGATTTCTTCCACACTGCAGTCCCTATGAGAATTTTTTTGTTGCAGCTTTGAAGTAGTTGACTCCCAGGGGCTGACATCTCCTCTCAAGCATTGCATTCGGCATAGGACAGAGTTGCCCAGAACATTGGAGAGGAGAATGGTCTTGAGTCAGTTCAGTCCTGAAGTCCTTTGCTGTGACTAGAAAAGCAGTGAATGTTGGCTTAATTCATTCAGTTCTGTGTGGGTCTTTATATGCTGCTAACCAGGTATCTGAATATACCTCTAAATAGTGAGTGGCCTGGCTTGAATTCCAACCAGTGGCCATGTGGTGCTTGGTTTGTTAGCTCTTACACCATTTTATCTCTCACTGACAGATAACTTAGTGCAGTAACAGTTCTTATTAAAGACAGTCCTTTCTAAAGAAGAGATTGAAGGTAGGCAAGTTTGTGCTGAATTTTCATAGGTTTAATAGCAGTGGTTTTCTTAACGGGTAGTGGATAAAAAACTTCCCAGTGTGGATAGCATAATATTGGATGCTTTCTGGTTGCCATCAAGAGACAGGCATGGAGTGCAGTCACGAATTTTTAAGGTACAAAACATTAGTCTCTGAAGTTGGTTTGATCATTGGTTAGGAAGGAAAATTGCCAGAGAAGAATTAAACCTTCTGAATTGAATCCTGGGGATGGAGATGTGATTTCCTGCTTCCCTAATTTGGTAGGCATGGCTTATGGCTTGTGAAGAAACTCCAGAATGCAATGCACAATTTTTTCACTGTCACTGTTTTTGAATAAAATCAGTGTCCTGTTAATCCAGTGCTATAAATCTTGGTAGGAAGGCTTCCAGAGCAGGTAGATTTGTTAAATCACTTGGGCTGGAATCCAAAACACTGGAGGATATAAAATATATACACTAGTGCTATTCACTTCACTGAAAACACCTTTTTTGCCTTCCAAGGAAATAGCTGTGGCTGGCATGAATATATTTGGCAAACTGTAGGGCTAAACAAATTTCTCAGAAAACCATCTTTGGCCGGGGTACTAACTATGTTTCAGCACTGTAACTCCTCAAGCTCTTAGCAGCTAAGACATCCTGACAGAGAAGTCATCAGAAATAAGGGATTCACACTTTGAAATGATGGAATCCTTACCTCTGCTCACAAGGATCCCTGTCCTGATACCAGCCAAAGTATTGCCTTCAGTTTAAAGTAGACCTTTGCAAAAATCCCTTCTGTGACATCTGAAAGAAACATGCTAATGTAGTCCTAAGGTATCCTTCTTTCAGCATATTTCATCTTCTTTGTGTCTTCCCAGTAGCTTCTTGAGCAAGAATCTCTTTCTTTGCTGTTTTGAATTGTTTCTCACTAAGCACACTGATCCTGCCAAATAAGTGTATCCATTTTTATTTTCTGATTTTCCAACTATCATAAAAATTCCTGTATGGAAGAATTTCAGAGTGTCCCAGTTTCAGCAGTTTTTGTATAGTTTACACTAAAGAATAAGGTTTAGCATCACAAAAAGAGTCTGATTGCAAGGTATTTCAGCTAAGAGATTTGGGTGGTTTTGGAACTTTAATTGTCTTTGTGATTCACAAGGTATGCTACTAGCTGTGTCCTTGGTGAGATCAAGCATAGAAAATGATACAGACCTTCACGGTATGAGTTTCTGCAGCAAGTTTTCAGTAGTACTCTTTCACACTGGTCACTGCCAGCATTCTCACTTTGGTTGCATGCTCTGACTGTTGTATCGTCTCTTTCAGGCACTTCTAGGATTTGACAGTTTGCACAACACTTTGTCAGCAACGTGAACGCCTGCAGCAAAGACAGTTTTTGGAAGTGGCATCCATTGATGTGATTGAAGGTAACATGCTCTCTTCTGTAATTGCCCTCCACTTGCCACTTACCCCTGCGAAACCTCATGCCCTGGCCAGGTAGCCACTTTTGCTGCCTGTTCTTGCTTCAGGTAATAGCTCTTACTAA
Organism: Forpus xanthops; assembly: GCA_032466535.1. NCBI lineage: Eukaryota > Metazoa > Chordata > Aves > Psittaciformes > Psittacidae > Forpus > Forpus xanthops. Next base: position 34,192 of record JASSUY010047167.1, on the reverse strand, counting down.
CCATGGCTCAGCCAGTTCCATAAAATGTGGGTTTGCCCCTCTTCTGAACAAAATCTTTGCTTGCATCATGCAACCTGCCTGTTTTCCATAGCCACATAAGTACTTCATGTTCTTGAATCCTGAAGCCGGTCTTCCTTCAAATACTGTTTTGCCACCAGGAATTTCACAGGTCAGTTCTGCCCTCTTCTCAAAATCTGAAATAAAAGTGTGTGCATTGTTTCTGAGCACTTCCTCATGGTAGATGGGTTAGCACTTGTCAATCTATACATTGCTCCATCACTGACCTTGTTAGTGCCATCAAAAATAGCAGAAAGTTATCTCTGTGTTCGCTCCATGCCTCTGGAAAAGGTCAGCATGGCGTGGTCCTGCAGCTGTTAGCAGTTGCATTTAAGACAATTTTCTCTAAAAGTAGTTTTCTCACAGAATAGTAAGCACACTTTCTTTTCCCCACCCTGATTTGATATCTTTGTGCTTCATTAAATCCAGGGGAAGTAAATGCATCTCTGAATTCACTGGTTCAGAGTAGGTGACTCATCCACCAGAACAAAATTTATTCTTTGTTTGTAAATGCTATTTATTCCTTGTTTCGCATCACTATGGCTACTGTATGCCATTGGTGATATCAGCACTTACCATACACAAAGTGAATGCAAGACAGAATTTAAGAGATACAGTTCTTACAATAACTTGCTTCTATCAGCTTTTTTCTGATGTGTGTTAATAGGTCTCACATAAAAGCAGCATCAAAAGTGGCTCAATAGTTTTCTATCAAAACTGTCTGGAAAATAAAAAATTCTCCTGCACATAAATTGTATCATAGTTAAAAAAGCCCTAAGCAGCCACAAACCCCTCTTTTCAGTTTCTGTGGCTTTACAAACAACTCAGTGATGTCCTACAGGTGATCTCAAAGTTTCAGGTGAACAGATTTGCAGTGGAATTCCCAATTCCACATCTATTTTTAGAGTTAAATACCTAGTTAAGCTTGTTAGAAGCATCACTGCTTTCATAGCCCATATAGATTCTTCTGCTTTCCTTTACTGTTTCTAAGTGGAGACTGAGAACAATTAATCTATTCCAGTTAAAGCCTAATTCCTTTGCCAATTGCACGGACCCATGTTCTTCTTTGAAACACATCAAGTACAATCACTTCTGCCATCCTATTCAATCAAAGCCTTCAGTTGCACAGATTTTGTGAAATGGCCTGAGCTTCAACAGCTTGGGAGCTGATTCACTGAGGCATCTGCTGTAACTCTGGAAGGACTGTCACCATTTTCTAGCCAGAATCATTTGTCTTTGTCATTTAGAAATAATCTGCAGGGTATAATGTGGCCTTAGGGGAGCACGGAGCCCATTATTGCTCAATAATAGAATTTCATGAGGTCTTAACAACTTCTTTGAGCTCATATGGCACATTTGACAGTGCATGTGTGAATGTGTATCTCTAATGTCCTGTGGAATAAGGACAGAGATGTGTTTGAAACACTTGGTACTTATTGAAAGGCTGCTAAAATAAACCAGCAAACTGTGGGCAACTGCAGAAGTCTGCTGCTGACTGGTGGGGACCAACCCCCAGGACACACAGCAGTAGGACATGTCTTTTCCATGGTAGCCAAGCCCAAGACTTCATAAATTCCATCCCTCACCCAAATCCTCCAAGGTTATTTCTACCCAGACACATACTTTCTCATTTCCTTTACTCTGCAGTCCAGGACAGATGAGGATTTGGCACTGAATTCCAAAAAAGAACCAAACCAAAAGATGTTCATCTTGGACATGGTCAGAGCAGTGGGGCCTTGCTCCCCTTGGCTCATGGCCGGGACCGGATCCCAGGCAGTGTAAACCCCCAGACCAACTCTTCCCAAATAGCTGGGGTGAGAGTAGGGTCCAGCTATGGCCCAGTGTGGTCATCTGCAAGGGCACTGCTGGAGAGGCAGCAGGGAGGATGCAAAAGGGTCCCTCTAGGACTGAAGGAGAGACCAGGACAGGGAAAAAGGGCAAGAACTGCATGAGCATCAAGGCAGGGATGAGGAGGATGCAGTGGAGGGAATGCTGCTTTCCTTCTGGCAAGGAGGGATACAAAGGCATGGCTGTGTCCTTTTAAGTGTTGTCTTGGGTGGCAGGAATAGCTCCGGAAAAGAGTTTCCCATTTCCAGATCACCACTCCCTCAGTGCTGTTGTCCACGGGTGCTCAGTGCCATGGTGTCCATGGATGCCCAGTGCCATGGTGTCCATGGGTGCCCAGGGCCTGCTGGATGCTGCAAGACTAAAAGCATGTGTCCAAAAAAATAGATACGTTTTACTGAGTAGGTGGTTTGTGGTGTTCTGATGTGGTGTCCCTGGGGAGGGTACAGGTCTAAGAAAGGGTAGGGAACGCAAAACTCATTCCCTAGCAGACAAAATCAGTCCCTTTTCCATGGTGTCATGGCTCTGGGATGATTCAGGCTGTGTAAGTTGGGGGGTGCTCAGATTCTTGCTGAATTCCAGGGGCTGGTATATGTATGTGTACCATTAAATGTGCTGTCTAATCCAGTGTCGGTTGGGTCCAAGATTGGCACTTCAGAGCTGTTCCCTAAGCTGGTGGATGCCCATGGGGCTGGGTCCTGGCCCACAGCTGAGCTCAAGTGACTCCTGGGTCTGCTGTGCCCTTTTTCAAGTATGATGCTGTGGAAGTGAATGTCTCTGTGCTCTGAGCTACAGCTAATTAAAGTCGTTGTGAAGGGCTTTGTAGTAATTGCAGATATTGTAAAATGTAGTTCGTAATTGGTAATGTAGGCCTGAATCAAGTTATCCATAAAATGGTTTAGTTTGCATTTCCCAGTAGGAGCAGCCTTTAATAGGAAGGCTTTTGTGTGTGAAGCAGGACCAGAATTAATGGCAGCATTTAGTCATGCCTAAAGGGGTGCTTGCTGTGGCAGGTGGCAGGGTGGCGTAATTGATGATGCCTATACTCCGTGTGGTGCAGGAGGCTTCAGCAGCCATTAGCTGCTGTACCTGACAAATGCCAGATAGGAAGAGTGAAATGCCTGGTGCCAAACTCATCCAGGGTTGATGTATTTACATCCAAAACGAAGGCTGTCCCTTCAGTTTGTAGGTCAAATAGAGTGGTTCAGGCACTGTTTGCTCCTACGTGCTTAATATGCACTATGAAGTTTTCAAACATACTCAATTTTCCAGTAGAATGCAGTATCTACAAATCTCAAATGCGAGGAAATTTCTAATGCCATAGGAACTTGCAGCTACCTAGCCGTGGGCTGGGCTGAGCTCCTTGCAGTGAGAGCTGCAGCCAGATCTCATCCTTCTGCTCCATGGTGCCCAGCAGAACAAGGAGAGGTCAAAGACCAGCGCTGTAGTGCTTATGGTACCAAATAGCACAAGGGGATACTTAATGGGGATGTAAACAGCTTAGGTTCCCAAGTCCTTGATTTAAATGGGATTTAGGTGCCAAATCTTCCCTCATGCATTTGAAAATCCCACTCAACACCTCTCTGAACACTCAGGCAAGTAAAGACTACTGAAAATCTGGCCCTTAGACACCAATACAGCTGGTGTGTCTGGAATTAACAGTTTAAAAAGAAGTGCTGGCTCATGACTAAATGGAAGAGACATTTGGGAAAAGCAAATATTGAAGACATTATAAAGAATCAGAATAAGAATTTAATTCAAGGCTGATATTTCCATGAACAACTTGTTCATGAGCAAATACCATTTCTGAGCTCATACATCAGTAATAAACTGTTTTCTGATAACACTGGAGGACTCAGACGATTCTGAGACTCTGTGGAAGTCCTCTCTGCTGTCTGGGGGGTAACTGAGTTTGGTGCCCTGCTCTGCATCACAGCATGCACCAGTTGCAGTTGGCTCGAGGAGCAAGGAAACTGTTTAGAAAGGATAGTCTGCAACATATTTATTTTAATAAATATGAAAAGTCTATGTTTTTGTTAAATTAACTGTGGGGCCAAAGCTCAGAGCTGAGTTTTCCCATTCTGCTTTAATACTTGCAGCATGACAGAGGTGATGAACACACGGGAACCGGTAATGGAGGAATTTGCTCTCAGCCAGACTCCTGAGGAAGAGGGAGGCCCTTCAAGTCAGGTAACTTTAGCAAAAACTGAAAAGTATCCTGAGTGGCTTTTTAAAAGCAATTTAATGCAACCAATAACTGTCATACATGTAGATGCTGAATTGCAGAGCACAGCTGCCAGAAGAACAAGCCCTGAAATACGTGTGTGATCCTACTTAGGGTTTGTTTTAAAAAGGTAAGAGCTCTGTCAGGAGGTATTTGTCAGGTTCCAGATCTCAGTGGCATGGTGACAGCAATGCCTGATTCCTGTAGGGATGCAGGTAAAGAGGCCATCGCCAAGAGTTCAAATGTGAGCAACCATCGTTTGATGGAGACATCCAGCCAGTACTGTACCACAGCTTTTCTACAGCCACCCTTGTGATGAGCTGAGTTTCCTCAGGCTCAGAGGGAGCTCCCTTTCTAGAAAAGAGACCATTTGAAATGATTCTGTAATTCACGTAGATGGCTGTGGCATCGTAGCAGGAGCACTGGCCAGGGCCATTTTCTGGGAGGTGCAAGAGCATTTTCAGTCCCCGGGCAGTCTCAAGCTCCCACTCACAGTCCTGCCTGTGAAGCCGATTCCAGCAGGAGGCATCAAGATGTCCTGAGACCCCTCCTTGTGACAGCCCCCACACTGCAGGACTCCCACTGTCACTGCCAGGGACAAGCCTCCGAGAAACGTATCCTGGTGGAGCCGAGCTGTCTCTCGGTGTATTAATAAGGTGTATTATTGAAGCAGACGCAGGAAACCACCCGGGAGCAGCCTGTTGCAGGTTCAAACCAGGCATCTGGAAGCCAGGGAAGTCAGAACTGAAATTTTGCAAATTCCTTTCAGATCACTTGTGCGTGTAATGAAAGGCTGCATGCGATTAAAGAGTGTACCATAAGCTTTCCCATGCCTCATTGACCACACGGGACAGATGCTGCTCATTCACATTTTCAGTATTCTCTTTTCTCTTTTTCACTAAGTCCCAGGTTTTCATTACTGTGTTAGTGTAGTCTGCCCAAACTCTGCCAGCTCCAACTCGACTTAGGTATTTAGGGCAGTTCTATGGTGTCCCTGGTCATATATTCTAGAGGTTTTCCCCCAGCTCCTTTACCCTTCTCCTCTGGGAGAAGGCAGTCCCATCCACATGTTAGTGATGGCCACCTGAGGCAAAAAGGCAAACAGAAATGAGAGGTAGCCCAAAGTCAGTGACTCAGTGGGAAAACTAGGTTTCTTCTAGCAACTTCCAGGCACTCTGGCCAGGAGACCAGTCCTTCTCTTACGGCAGTCTCCTGCCCACTCGTCACACGCTCCAGCTTCCGCAGCAAAACACAGCGAGGCCCAACAGGCAGCTCTGCTTCCTGTCAGTCCTGACTCATTCCTGGAGGGACATGGTAAATACTGGGCTCTGGTGGAAAAAAAACATTATGTGATTGGTGTGAGAGAAGTCCACATGAGAAAGACACAAATAAGATCAGCCAGGCTGAGGCCGAACAGGTGACTTGCCTAAGTTCTGTTTCAGCCCTTAATAATCGGCTCCTAGCATATTTTTAGATCAGTGTGTGTCATTTCCTGAGGCTTCAGAAAGCAGATGAAAAAGCAGATATTTCATTGCATTGGATCCCCATCCAGGGGCTGCCAGCAGGCTTGGGGACAGGGTGGCCGTCATGCAGCCCTCTACCACCCAAGCAGGCTGATCAGCTCCTCATATTCAGCCCTGAGAGGAAATAAGGCAATTTGCCTGCTATTTCTTGGTTATTTTCTGCCACTGAGGCATGAGGCTCAGGGAGGTGGCTCTACCATGGGTCTGAAGAAGAGCTCTCTGCTGCTCATGGGTGTCTCTGGAGCTGTCCCAGCCAAGGAGATTTTACCTTGTCTGACATTTGGAAATAGCAGGAGTGTATCAGCAGCTTCTTAAAAATTCCTCCCCGTCAAGACAGCTGCCATGGAAATGTCTTTCCAAATTATAAACAGCTCAGGAAGAGGCTGTGTAATGGGAAGTTTGGGGGAACTTTTCTGTTAGGCAGTATGAGCAGCATTGCTTGATCAGGATAAGTAACACCCTTGTGGCTGCAGCTCAGGGAGGCATTAGAAAGGTTTACCTTCAGTGGTTAGCTTGGTCTAGTTGCACTGAAGGGCTTTCTCACAAAATAAAGTGTCCCATTTTGCAGCACAATAACATACAGCACTTTTCATCTTTGCATAGATTTGCAAACAGTAACGAATCCTTGAAACACTACTATAGGGAGTGAGGGTGTGAAGATGAGAATTAGTGTCCTTCTCCATCTTCAGAAGTCAGATACAGGCATAGCAACAATGATAAAAAGTGCCCTTCCTAAGGTCTTGCCTCCCCATGCCAGCTCTGATGCCAAGTGGGACAATTAAACCCTAAGCTCTTAGAGAGAGCAGCTACTGGGATGAAGGAAGGCTGCAAAAGCCATGGAACAAACACCTCCAGTGGGTTATGACAGCCTCGGGTTCCTGGCAATGCCCTTCAGGATGTGCTCAGCTTTATGGTGGTTAGAGAATATCTGTATGTTTCTGCCTGTGCTCATAGCAGGAGCTGTGTTGGGACTGGCTCACACAACCAGAAGCACCCAGTTTAGCCAGAGACCCTGTTTCAATAGTGAATGTGTTGCAGGTGTGTTCCTACTAGCGCACTGCAAAACAGTGTTTAATTCCAGGCATCAGCTGGACTTTAATTTAAGTGGAATAAACCAAAACAAGATAAACTCTACCAGCATGGAGAAATTTACAGCCCATGAGTGCAGGTATATGGAATAAGCCTGGAGATATGGTTTCAGTGAAGCAATAACGGAGTTTGTCGTACATTAACATCCTGAAGGAGCTGGAGTGATTTTTCCTAAAAAACCCTGACAACCCAAAACCAAACAAAACCAAAGCAAACCCAAACAGAAAAAAATCCCAATCCAAAACAAAGTGCTCTCTTGTACTGAGAGATTTAAATGAACCAGCAATGTTGAAAACAAGAAAGCACTTCAATGCATTACACTATCCTTCACTAAAAAGACCTTTAACACTGCTGCACAGTGTTTGACCTGAAGCTTCAGTGTGACAAATTAAAATAGTAGCTTGAACCATCCTCTGTGTAAAGGTGATCTCTGGGGATATCTGTTTGGCACAAACGCATCATAAAATACAGTGTTTCACATTACAGAAAACAGCTCTGCAGAATGGTGGCTTCTTAATAAACCATCACTTTAAGAAAACATGAATCTAATCTCAGAGTAAAAAGCCAGCAGCTAGAAGGGCTACAGCAGCCGTTCAGCTTATGACACATCAACAACCTTTGTGTCCTAAAAACCCACCAGAACTGAGACATGAGTATTTGGCAGCACAATGAATTTTGTCACCTAAGTCTCCATTCTCACTATGCATGTCAGATCACTCAAGTCAAGGCAATCATCTGCCTGACACACGGGAGAGCAAAGTTGTTTCTTTGCCCGGGAAGAAAAAGCATGCACAGAAGAGATTGTGCTGAGACCTACAGCCCCTCCATACCCACACTTGGCCAGGAAGAAGCTGGATTCAGCTCTTTTTGAAATCCTCCCTGTGCAGGACTGCTGCCCTGTGCCAGTTTGAAGGGAGTTTTTAATAGATATGGGAGTACATGTCAATTGTAGAAGGGATGATAAGATGGAGCAGGTACTCTGCTCTGAGCATGCAACCCTGGGCAAGGCTTGACAGATGTGTCCCCAAATGTCTCTCCAGGCCTTCCCAGACTCATGTGAGAAGTATCCCAAGCTCTCCAAAAGACTGCCATCGATTGTAGTGGAGCCGACCGAGTCCGGGGATGTGGAGAGTGGAGAGCTGCGCTGGCCTCCTGATGACCTGAAATCAGCAGAGGACAAGGGTCTTCACGGTGACCAAAGAGTCTGTGTCCAGCAGCAGCAGCAGCAGCTGCAGCAGCAGATGGATCTGGAAGGTCTGAATGAGTAATTTCATCCCAGTTCCCCATAGGAAAATAGCAGTTTCAGGCCATGCCATGCACTGAAGTTAATAGTGTACCAAAGAGCAGTAGGCGCTTGAGGGTGTCCAGGAGTGCTTTGCACTGGAGAGGAAGTCCTGTGGACTGAAAGTTTCCTTGTAGTTTTTGGGCACATGGTGTTTTCATCTGCATCAGGCTCAGTGCTGGCCACTTGTATGGCCAACAGGCCGTTCAGTGCACATCACCAGTTCACCCTAGGAAAGTGTAAACCTGCTCAATAGTATTTATCTCCCTATCTCCTTGCCTAGAAGCAATGTGTTTGACAGCTGCATATTCATAAACCATCATGGTGTTCCAGGAGCGTATTAGTGTAGCGGGAGCTCACAAATATGTAGATATGAGTAGTGATGCCACTGTGGAGTAATTATGGCTAAAGGTAAGAGCTTGTTGGAGTTTAGCTTGCACAAGGGGGAAGGGGGGGGGGGGGGTGAGGGAGGTGGGGAGGTTAACTGCTAGTTTGCAAGTAGAGAAAATTGCTCATGTCGGAACAAATCACCCTAACGGATCAACTTCCTGATGGAGCAGGGAATCAAAGGCTGTTGTACCTGTATGGGGAAAGAAATACTGAAGAGCCATTTCTCTGCAGATACGTCAGCACACCTGGCTCAAGAAATGGAAGGCAGTACAGATACTCTGGAAGGCAGAACTGAAGAGGATGAGTAGAAACTCTGTGGCCTCAGAAGTGAAACTTCAAGTTGTGAATGTTGTTGGAAAGCTAACACACTTTGAAGACATGTCAAAGTAACCTGTATTTAAATCTGCAAGGGTTTTATTTAATTAGCACCTGGTAAGAAGCATCTGGGCTTTAGAACTGTTCCTTTAAACATCTTGATTTTTAGGCTGGGATTCATATAATTTGTTCATTTTTTTCCTTGGGAAACAGTGGGGAGTGTTAGGAAACATGAGATTATCAAGGGAAAAATGCTCCTAATTTCAATTAGCACATTTCATTGGTATTACCTTTTTCAAGCAAGGCTGCTTTCAGGTATCAACAGCAGACAAAGGGGTTACATTTCTACAGGAGGGATGTCTTAAACCTAAAACCTTTCTTGATTTTAGCCATTTAAAACTAGCACTGTGATATTATGGATAATAGATGTAATATAATGTCACCATTTGGTTTTGTAACTTTTGTATAGAGATGCAAGTGTAAGATTTGCCTCCAGGCTGCCTTTCCAGGGGAGCCCAGAGCAGATCTCTCCCTTTGGCTAACCTGTGCAAATTTGGATGAACCAGCCTTTTCTTAGCCACCTTTTCAGAAGCGCTTTCTTGCTGTACATTGATGAAGCAGGTAGCTAGCAGCTGGTGTTTGTGGAGTGGGCTGTCTGTGGTAGGCTTGGTCAGGTGGATTGTGCTGTTTGTGTGCATTTCAAGACCAGGTCCAGCTGTAGCGTGGTGTGAGTTCCCTTCCCTTGAAGCCAACAAGGTGACTCCCGCTTCCACCAGGATTGGATTGGTCCCACCTTATTAATAGAACTTGTTGTGACAATTCTCCTTTTGGTATGTTTTGTATATACCATAGGTGCAGAGCCCCACCTGTTTCTCTTTTGACCTAAGCCTGGCAACGGTTGGGGGTGGGTGACAGGAGCTCAACAGCACAGCCCAAAGCTACCCTCCATTGTGCATGGCACCATGTCCCACCCAAGCCACCTGCAGTTGGAGAGGAGTGGAGAAGGGCTGAGGGCACACACCACCTCCCTCCTGCACAAGCGGTGCTGCCAAGTGGAGTGCATGTGCCAGGGTCTGCCCTCACCCGTGGCATGGCCCACTTGGCTTTGGATGCACAGCCACCATGGAGACCAGAGCTCACGGTGGGACAGGCTGTCTCTGGACACTTCTGATCTCCAGTGGATTTTCCTTGGGTCATTTTGACAGAGGTGAGCCCTTTCCTGCATGTTGACCTCCCAGAGACTCACTCCTACCACTCCAGGAGGAGCACTGGTCTCAGCCCAAAACACTACTCTTTAGATGGAGTTGGTGGAGACAGAAAATGCATGTACTAGAAGTGTTTGACTGTGTCAGCGACAAGTATCCCATAAGCTATGAAGTTGGCTTTCTCCGTCTCTGCAGGGTTGGCTAGGGGGGTCTGTACTTCCCATTAATGTTGCAGCCGGAAGAAGCCTCTAGCTGTAGGTGGAATGAAATAACAGGGTTGCTTCCAGCATTAACTCCTAAGTTGACTTCCAAGTGCTTTCTTTTCTCTAGTATTAATTTTCTCTAATGGCAACTTCTAATTGTGTGATGGTGGAAAAAATTTACTGGCCGGAGATATTAATAAGTTTATACCTTCTTAGCAACCAAATTTAATATATTTACTTACAAAGAATTCTGTGCAATGAATGTTTAATACAGAGGAAAGAGACTATTTTACTTCAAAGCAACATTAATTTATGTATGAAACTATAGCTCATTATTTGGGGTGTTTGGAATCTAGGACCCTTTTTATAAGCAGTGTAGTACAGTATAATGTGATACTTCAGTTAAAATTTGCTCTCTTAACGTACATAACAATCTGTTTTGCCTTCTTGATGCGGACTTTCTTACCTACACTGTCACAGAATTATGTTGTTGGATGAGCAGGGTTCTGGTGAGAGTACTGAATTCCATCAGAGTAACTGAAAGTTTTGAGAGCGCCTCCTAAATCTGCTTGCTCTTCCTGTCACCTCCTCCCCTGGTGACAGTTTCCTGGTAAAGCCAATGAATCAAGACCAAGCTCAAGTTATGTGTTTGGGCAGCACATGAGCAGTGAGAAGAGGTCCTCAGCTGGGACCCATCTGCAGCTGGTTGTGGCAGGAGGAGAGCTGCGCTGGCGAGGGGGCCGGGAAGATGCGAGGTGCTCTTTAAATGTTGCTGTTTCATTGACCGTCAAGAGGTTTTACAAAGCTCTAGGGGGAAAACAACGATGGTGACGACATATTTTTAGCTATGTGATTTCCTTTCAGTCTGCATCTGCCCAGCTCCATGAGGAATGACATTAGACGTATCACTTAATTTGCTTTTCACTTTATAAAAGGAAAAACAGTTGCTTGAACACTTCCCCCAATTTTATGTGCTCTCTATCTGCTTTCAGACGCTCCCTCCCTTCCTGTTCTGGATGGCCCTTATCCTATTTCCACCTGAGGTCAATGGCACTTCCCTAAATAAGTTTTCCAAAGAAACAACAAAATTCTACATACACCATGAAAAAGCCCAACACAACACTGCTTTTTTTTATCCTACTACGTAAAGCTACAGCCTATACAGAAATCTCAGATTTCCTCCTCCCAGCTTAATTACTCCTCTCTTTCCTTTTCCCTCTTTTTCACTGCTCCCTTGAAGTATTTTACCTGATGCAAATGGATGCTTCAAACTAAAGCTTTCTCCTAAAGCCGTGTGGCCTCAGTTTAACAACCACGCAAAGCCAAACTCCTCCTCCCATTTTTATTGTTCTGAACATCAGCCAGAGGCTCCAAATTAGGAGAGCAAGATAGAGAGAAAATTGTTTTATACAAACAAGCCCTATTTATTCTACTTGCAGGTCTATGAAAGTCCACTTACTTTGTCTGTGTGCAAGTATTGTCTCTCTAATAAAATCAATGAGTTGTTTTGTATTTTTCTGGATTAAAAGCTTTGTAGAAACTAAAAAGGGAAAAAAAAGACATTCAGTCATATTTTTCTAGTCGAGCTTGTAGAATATTTCATGTAGTGCAGAAAGGAGGTTTTATGGAGTAAGACATTGTTGGATTTTGCTCTATTTCAGTTCTTTCTAATTTTGTAAAATGCCACCTGTACATAATACTTGACTAATGTATGTCCTGTAGATGTATTACACCATTTAGCCTATTAAATGCCTATACTGGACCGACTGGAAAAAGTGGAATACACACAGTGTCTTGGTTTAAAAAAATGCAAAGGGTTATTTGTGGTGGGTGGTGTGCAGCTCCTGTCCTACCACTAATACTGCTAATACAGGGAAGCAAAGCTCACTCTAAGCTTGCCTTTGCCCCGTGGAATGCAAATACTCATGCTGGCCCTCCATCACACATGCTCCTACATAGATAAATTCAGATTTATGTCAACAACAGTTGTCAACTCCATCTCTTTCCTTCGAGCACTTCCTAGACCAGGCTGCTCAACGCTCACTGATTCTATCTTGGGATTTTCTTGCTCCCCCTCACCCTGGGTGGTACCATGCCTTGCGTGCTGTGCTAGCAGCAAGCCAGTTGGCTCATCTTCATTCACCTTTAATGCAATGCACATTTTTAACATTTTCTGGAAAGGCTATTGTGGAGCCCAGCAGGAACTCACATTACTAGAAACTCTATACTCTGTGCAAGGAGAGCGGGGTCATGTGGCAGAGAAGATGAGAAGCAGAGATAATCTGCCATGGAACAGCCAATTTTATCCCAAAACGTCAAGGTACCAAAAAGCAAAGGATCAGATAACTGGAGGGTGAGACTCCCTCTTACTTTCTCAGTTCGAAAGCAGCTGCTTGCTGTTTGCTGAGTATTTCAGCATGGAAAAAAAACATTGCTTGGGGTCAAAGCCAGTTTTTCCCTGCCTGCCACTGCAGGTCTGTGCCTGGTGGGCCATGGTGCCATGGTTAGGGATATATACTGTGTCCCAGGCTGGAGGCAATGAGCCCAGCTTGGCATTGCAACGCTTGCAAACCTGATGCTTGATGTCACCTAGTACTGGAGTTTCCATGTACCATGCATGGAAAATCTCATGTCCAGGCATATATTACCCTGAGGGTGGGGTGGTAGAAGGACTGACACTGCCTCCTTCTTGTCTCCCTTGGAGCCATCCCTTCCTTCTAGGGTTTTCCTGTGTGGTGTATGGTGTTCAGCCACGTGAGGATGCAACAGGTACTACCTGATGGCACCAGGGGTTATGATTTCAACTAGTGCCAATTTTATGTCACTGAGATCTGTGCTGAGTCCTGGCCATCCTCTGTTCTCTTTCCTTGATTCTGAAGGCAGCAGGAGATTATCTGCAATTAATTATATAGGATGAGGATGGCAATGATGTTGTCTTGCTCTTTTATTTTGCATTGAAATTCACAGGATCTTTAGGTTCATTTAATGTTATCCCATTGACAAATTATGAGACATTTTAATTTATCTTTAATCAGACATCTGCTCAGTAGTTTTTTCTTTCAGATGTATTCTGCTTCACACTCCTATCTAAAGGAACAAATAACATTTTCAGTGCAATTAGTCTTTATTTAAACAGCCATGAAGAGAAGGAAACTGGCTTTTATGATGTTAAGCTGAAAAATGTCACATGTAAAGCAAATCAATCCTAATTTGCATTTTTACCATTGTTTTCTCTATCTCTTTCTTTTTTCTTTCTAAATCCTATATTTGTGTGAACTCTTTCCTGGAGAAAGGTGATCCCTGGCAGCTACAGGGAGCCATGACTCCACAACAAAGAGCACATCCCTCACATTCACATTATAAAAGCTGTTATTCATATGCACTGCTTCTACCACAAATTAGAGCAGGGCACCCTTCTTCCCCTTGTCTTTGAAACACATTGTGGCTTCCATTTCAGAGACAATAACCTTCTACAGTTTAAACTCACTCAGTTCTAGAAATCTAGGATTTCAACAAAGTTTCTGTTTTTCTCTCTTTAGGAAAAAAAAAAAAACCAAAAAAACAAGAAACCCAACCCCAACCAAACAACAAAAACAACAACAAAACCAACCTCCCTGATACATCAAAAAGTTGCAACATGGATAAAACATTTCCTTCCATTTTCTATAACATTTCTTCCATAAAGAGTCAAAAAAATTTCACATCTAACATAAGACTTCTGTTCTGCAGGCCTCCCCTGAGCACAGCTGGGAGGACGGGCAGGAGTGAAGGAGCCTTGAGGGAGGTGAGGATATAGATCAGGAGCTATTCTCCTCACAATTAGCTTTCAAACCCCAGACTTGTACTATGAAGGACAAGAATCTTTTCATTCTGCCTTACAATCCATACCCACACACCAAAGGAGATCTGTTTAAAACACCCATGATTGCAGCGAGTCCAGCCATTAAATGGATGTTTGCAAAAACGCCTGTGATTGCAGCAAGTCCAGCCATTAAATGGATGTTTGCAATCAAGCCAGCATTCAGCTTCGGCATTGCTCCTGGTGTGTGACAAATTCTCTTTATGAATTAGTCATTTAATTTATGAAACATAGGTTGGATATTGTCACATACCCACGTGTCCTCCGTACCCCTGACAACTGTACCCCCACGCATTTACTATTCAGTAGGCAATGAAGCCATGAAAGCTACTGGGACTGGGATGCTACTGGGACATACAGCCAGAGCCAGGAGGTGGTGAAAGCTCCAGATACCACAGAGCTGGAAACCTAAGAATAATTTATTGCTGCTGTTAGCTATAAACTGATGATGATTTGAGCAGGAAGAAATAGCACAGGTACCTATCTCATCAATCCAGCCTTCCCTTGGCAGCCCCGTATATCCTCCTGGATTAGCTTTTCAGGCTGGTGAGGTCTTGCAAGTAGAAAACTGCAACTAAAAACACAGGGGCAGAACAAAATAAGCTGAACATGGAATCAAAACCAGCAACCCAGGTGCTATTTCACTGGTAAGGCTTCTAGCTTGGGTGTAAGGTTTTTATCCCCAGATTTACAAAAGAGGTAGAACAAAGTGAACTGGACACAGACCTGGTCTCCACGCAGCTGTGGAGTGCACCAGCTTTGGAAGCAGGATGGTTAATGCTTTAATTCTTAACGGCCATGTCCAGCCACCAGCCCTCCTGTCCTCCAGCAGGGCACACATGTGTCTGGAGTGGCTCATTCTTTCCCTCCTCATGGACCCGAGGGCTGGGACATGCTGCAGAAGAGGCTCAAGTGGGAACAAGATTGAAAATAAGATGGGGGTTGGGATTCTAAACACCAGGAGGATTTGGTACTTGAAGCACAACCAGAACACACGGGCAAAAGCAAAACAGCCATTTGACTCCTCATGGCCCCAGCAACCTCCTTCTAGCTCAGTGTCTTTCTCTGGACCAAACACAGTGTCCCTGGTTACCTTTAATGACCCTTTAGTGTAGGGACACATCTCACTATGCCTCTCAAGCGTGATCTAATTCAGGAGACCCATCTGAATTCCCCAGTTCACATAGAGGCCAAGGTGCTGCTTCCTATTTATAGCTCTCTGGGTTAAATAAAGTGCTTTATTCATCCCTAAGGTTTTACACAAATTCCAGAGAGGACAAAGGGCCTTGTGTCTTTTTCCCCACCCTTCTATTTTCTTTTTTTTGGGCCTAGTTTGTACATGCAGAGCTAAGACTTGTTCCAAGAATGATTCAAAATAAGACTAGGGAATTATTTGCTGGCTCAGCATGAAACACTGTCCTGCTAGAAATCATCTGTATGATTTTCATATGCATTCTGAGAAAAGAAGCTATTAAAATAATACAAAGTTTTGATATGTTCATACAAACCCTGCTTGCAGATCCACTGATAAAAATCCTCTAAATTTGCTAGCATTGCTTTGGGTCCACTACAGCTGTGGGGTGACTTTGGACACTGAGGCAAAGGAAAAAAGGCATAAATCTGAGGGTATTTTAAACTCTTGCTTTATAGAAATGCTCACTACTGTACTGAAATATGCCGAGCAAGAGATGGTGCTTAACATGCTAAGCTGCTGACCCAAGGAAGGCCAGCTGTCTGAGTCAATATGGATTTTATTGCATTCTTCAAAGTTTTTCTGATTTCTAGCAGTGATATTTGTCCTTCTGTCCATGTAGAGACATTTGGGTGCTACTGCTTGAACAATGCAGCAAACTACATTGCTTAGGTGCTTGCATTTCATTTCAGCAAATAAGAAAGAACTGGTTCAACTCACAAATAGACATGCAGTTACCTGTTTTTTGCAACAGGTGATTCAGTCACAGCCTAGCATCTGTCTCCAGTCATGATAACCACAAATGTATTCGAGCCAAAGCTTTTCTTCCAAGCGATTTGATTTTAAACTCTTCAGGATAGCAAACGCCTTTTGGTTGCTTTGCATTGGAAATACCTGCATAATGCCTACAGCAATGGGCTCCTGTCTGCAAGCAGGAGAGTCCCTGTGGTGGGAGGAAGCTGGCAGGAAATACCTGAGTTGCTTATACCCATACAGAGGTGCCTGATCTGTACCCTGCTGGAGGCTCAAGCTGTGCCTGCCCTGCTTCAGGGCTGCTTTTGGCATACGGCCACTCTCCCTAGCAGCCTGACCATAGAGGGGGCACCCAGCAGAGCCCAGCTGGATGGATGAGCTGGCTCCAGCAAGGACAAAACCATCAGGGTTTTGCTGTTTTCTTCACCACACTTGCCTGGGGCCAGACTGTGTGCTGAGACCGAAGGATGCAGGTGAAATAATCCAAGAGCTGCCCAACACGTTTTTCTAAAAGTCAAATGAAAGCATCAGCTCTGAGTCTCTCCAGTTATCTTTCCTGAATACTCTTGAGTTGCTAGGAAAACCATAGACAAATTAACTAATTTGTTCCTTTTGTCTTCTCCAGAGGAGCTCACATGCATTTATATGAAGACATAAAGTGATTCTTCCATGCAGAACTCTGCCAAGAGCTGTGCTTGTTATTCCAGATTTACAATAAAAAAGTATTGTGCAAATGACCTAGATACATACAGTACAGCACTTAAATAGGGATTTGGATAAGTCTAGTGCACATATCTAATCAGAAAACACGTACAGGCTTGGGAAAACACTGTGGTATGATGTTACAGTGTCTTAATGTATAGGTGTGCATAGGTTATAGAGGAAGAGACAGGCAATACTGCATTAATGTTGTAAACTATCTTTTGTATTTGGTTTGTAACATCTGCTGGCCAAAGGAAAGAACTTGAGATGTAAATCAACTTGATCCACCAACTCAGTGCCTGAGTTGAAGTCATTTGACCTCGTGTGTCTCAGTCTTAGAGAATAAGATAAATAATCGTTTCCCAAAATGAAAACCAGATGCTGCAACATTTTAGCAGAATCTCCATCCTTGTGGAACTATTCCTACTTAAAAGGAAATTTCCACAATTTTTTATGCCTTAAACACAAGAGGATGCAGGCTTTTAGCAGAAGCATGACTGCAGATGGAAGGATAAGGCCCAAGCTTTACACCAAAGAATACAGCTATCACTATAATGCGGTCATGCCTGAAGTGTTCATAAACAACAGAGCAACATATGCTATAGGCAGTGCATCACAGTAGGTAGGTTTGCAAGTACTATACCACTGCAGAGAAGTTAATTTATAAAAGTTAAACATACACAAACCAAATGAGGCATACTGGCACAGAGCATATGGTGCTAAATATCAAATATTACATGGTCCTAGAGTGACCATCAGCTCTGCTCCAGAGACAGATTTCAGAAGAAACTGGAAGAGCTCATTTCCACTCCAAATTTACTGCAATTAACACTGCACTCAAGACAGTTATTTTGATATTTCAGGCTTTACAAGGCACCACTATTTATTTGGCTTCACAATGTCACCTTCCTTTTCAGTGCTTTTTACTAACTTTAAGATCATGACAGAATTCACAAGATGAATTTTATCAGGACTGTTTATGCCAGCACTAACTCAGAAAACTTGCATATACCAGTCCTTCTACTGGCTACTAGGAGCACATAACACTCTGTACACTGAATTAAAACACAGTTAAACTAGATATTCTCTTCATGGATTTATTTTAATTCCTAGAATGTTACCATTACCCTCTGAGTAACTGTTTGCTACCAACTGAAAGCAAAACATTCTGGACACAAATAAGTGAGAAAGCAGGAATCTCCAATGTCTAATGTGAAAATAGCTAATGAGGATACTCAACTTTTATCACAAAGGTATAAACCAACCCCAGCAGTGCCATGCTGCTAGGCTAGGCCTGGTGAAGTTGTACTTATGCACAGTCATTGCTCTGGTCAACTTGTGCTCAACCTCCAACCTAACATTCCTCTAAGATCAGGTGTGTGCAGAAGTAATTCCTTCGACTTTGTGAGGCTGCTTCTATATGGATAATACACTGAATTTGGGCATTTGGACTGTTGTTGGAGCTTACTTTTGAAGTGCTTATGCCCCTCTTCATCTGGTGTGGGGGTTTTTTTTGGCATCTTTGCTGAGCCCCCACTGAGAACTTTTCTTTGTGTCTTCCTGGAGAGATCGGGTAGCTCAAACAAAGGAAGCATTAAAAAACACAGGATGGGATCCCTTATGGTGCTCATGTGTTTCCCTCTTCTTTTTGGAAAAATTTTGCAAACAGGCATGTTAGCCCAAGCTAGTCTCTTCTGCACTAGAGGCTGATGGATTTGGCCTACAGCCTGGAGTAGAAGTCAGCTAATATGTCCTTTCTTTGCTAAGCAGCTTATTTTCTGTCTTTGAATTCCTGCATGACAAGCACACAAAAAGCATATTAAAGATTAATGCAAAAGGCCCTGATGATTGGAGTTCCTGGAAGGCATCACGCAGCAGGTCTTCGTTAGCACACGAGAGCAGATGGACACGCCACCGGGGGAGTGACAGCACATGCAATGCCTCTCCACACTTTCTTCTCCAGCCCAATGCTTCTGAACTTCATAAGCAGTCTCAAAACATCCATAAATGATTCAGAAGAAGAGGGATTAACCAGGAATAGTGTCACTTGCTGGGTTGTAGGGGTCCCTAGACCTCTGTTCTGTTTCTTGTTTCACCACAAACCTACGTATAGAACCTTCTGCTATCTGAGCTGTAGTGGCACAAGGAGGTTTACAGGTTCAGACTCAATTTTTCAAGCCCTCCATCTCTACTGTCCTGGGAGTATCTACCTTTCCTCGGTAAAGTGCTCTGCATTCTTATATCTGACATCCACAGTCACACATACCTGTGGGCTTCCTAAACTTTCTCATCTGTAGGATCTGGTCCAGCCAACAGTACTACTGCAAGGTAGATTCGTCTGTCTCTTTTCAGGGCAGAAGGAAGGTTGCTGAGCAGCTGTTAAGTGTTCCCCATTAAGAGCAGAGCATCGAGATGATACACCAGTTAAAAGCAGACACTCTTCCTTTTGTACCCCAAACTTAAAAGCAGCAATTTAAATGCCTAACATTTCAGAAATGTTTGAAATTAAAAAAAGACTACCAAATAATGCTTCTAATACCCACACAATGTGACAATGAATGCTGCTGCTTTCCAAAATGGACAAGAATCATTATACATGATATCAAAACATGAGTGTAACAACAGGGTTTTTTACTTGCAGTTCCTGGAGACAGTAACAGTTTGCATAAAACATATTGGTGAGGCTGGCATGATTTAGGGATTACATTTCAAATTAATGGGTGGAAACATGCATGTAGTTACCAGAAGCTGTCTCTCTTCAATTCTTGACTTTTCTCCTTTTTGACATTTGCTTTCACATTGTATTTCTGGTGCTGATGCTGAGCTTTATACACAAACCCCAAAATAGCTCAAATGTTCCACGTTCCTACCAGCAGTCACCTGATGTTGCTACACCCCTCCCCAGGACACAGCTGCCTCTGTTGAATGCAAACAGCCATGAGGGAACTGAGGAGCCAAACCTGCCTCTATAGCAATGGTCAGCCAAACTCTGCTGCTGGCACTAACCTTGATGCCTGCCCCAAATGTTAGTGCTCAGCCCTCCCCAGGTGCCACGAAGCCAACACCTACAAACAAAATTGTTTCCCTTTTGCAGCCAACACGTACCTAACACCTTTCTGCTCTGCCTTCTCTTCCTCCTCATCTGCCAAAGAGGCTGACACAAAAGCAGTCACCCACCATCACAGTCATTGGCAGATGCTTCCAACAGCCCTCAGGCTGTCTTGAGCCATTGTTCCAGATTACAGATTACAGAGCAGAGGGACAGGCAGCAAACCTATCATCAGAGCTATCAGTGGAACCTGTCCCTTAGCTCCATGTCCTATGCTTTAATGCTGACATTTGCTCCATATGGCACGCAGCACTGGCACTGCCCAGCACCCTGCATGATGCCACAAGCTTTCCATCCTTCTGCTCTGTGACAGTTCATCAGAGCTATGCCTGCTTGTTTTCTGAACTTGCATCCAGTTTTGTGGCACCTTGCTGGAAAATCATCCATCCACACGATTAACCCACAGCCTCTGGCATCATGTAACTGAATTTTTATGATCAAATGTTCAAAAGGGAACGTTTTTGTAAAAGAACATGTTTCAAAACATCTAACGATCTCCACTTTCTTCAGCATGATGTTTCCAAGTGGAGGGGAAATTGCTGCCTAGCCCAGCTTCCAGAAACACTCTTCACCATAGAAACTATAAACTGAAACATCCCTACTAGTGATTGCAGCTCACTGGAGCATTTTAGTTAATAGATTGTTTGAGTAAGAGGGATATTTGCAAAACATCACTGCTAATCCTGCTGTTTGCTGTATGTGGAAGGGCTCCAGCCAATTTTAGTGAAACTCCACCCATGCAGCAGGACAAGGGGCACGAGTGCTTGCTTTTTTTCACCAAAATAACCCATCAGCAGCCATGTTTCAATGTAAACTAATCAAGAATGAACATGGGATTGTTTCTCCACAGCAGTTTAATGGGGTTTTTTTGCTCTCTGTTCCAGCAGAGCAGTTCAGGATTTGCTTTCATACCAGCTATCCTGGATGACCATCATTGGCTGTGGAGTAGCCAAAGGCTGGATGTGAGTTGTAGGGTAACCAGCCTCTTGTGCTGTCCCAAGCCCTATTCTGCTCTTTTCCCTGGTCAGTACTGTGAAAACCTCTCTGTCTTCCTTGGCACAGTTGGAAAATTACAGGAGTGCTCCAAACAAGGTTCTTCAGCCTGCATCCTTGCTGCAAGCTGACTCTGCTCCTACTCACACCAGCACACCTGGCTGGAAGCACCACCAAACTCATGCCAGAGGATCTTGTGTGGACAGATGTACAAAATGATAACACTAGGCTTGAGCTCAGCTTAGTTCCACACCAAAGAGCACATTCTTTGCACCAAATTTCTCTTTCTGAGGCCAATCCATTTAACACAGGTTGATTTATACTTACCCATCCCCTGTTTCCCATGAGAAGCCACAAGCTGAGTTTTTAAGGCGAAGCCATAAATTTCCCATGCAAGTGCTTCAAAAATCATCCCCTCTTTGATTCACTGTGCTTGCAAGTCTTTCTGAGCCAGAAAATGCAGACCTCTCCGGGATATTAATTTGAAAGTTGAACAAAGGACTGAGGCATCACTTAGGAAGTCTGTTCAACAGTCTTGAAGTTGAGCAACCCAAATTTGCAACTGCGTAAGTTATCTTCCTTCTGACTGAGTGACAGCAGCCTCTCCATCACACAGACAAAAAGCACACAAATATTCCAAGAGCCCAGTGCTTTGGAATGTGAACGTTCAAGGTATCAAGTGCCTGTTTCGAGAAAGTGAAACAGCTTTTGCAAAACACATTACAAGCTGAAGACACACGCATCTGTGCAGAACTTTGCAAATGCTGAGTGGTCTAAGCACAAGGACCTCTGTGCTGTAGGACTGTCAGCTCCGAGTGCTCAAAAGTTCTATGGTTGGTTTAACATGACAAGGTTTAAAATGTGTGGATCTGGGCTCCACAATTGCTTTTTGCACCAGGGGAAGAGGAGAGGTACTGTGTTTGTAGTCATTTCTCTGCAGCACAAAGTGTTAAGGACATCCTTTAGAAAATCCAAATCTGAGATTCTCCAATAGTGTCACTGACTCCAAGTGCTGGATTTCCAGAGAGAGAAAGAACGTGATCTAGTGAGCAATAAAGCCTAAGTCAGTGACATTGCCTTTGAAGAGCATGTTCCACCACCATTTCAAACCTACTCTGTGATGCTGGGCTGGTTGCTATGTCCCTCTATGCTAAACCCACGTAACAACATCAGCCTCAGGGCCAGACTCCTCTGCAAACCGGTAGACTAACCAAAGGAGACATGGAGGCTCTCTAGGAAGAGATAGCACTAGGGAAACAGGACTCACTACAGCCATCCTGGTATGTGTGGGGTTGCCCAAGTTATGCTGCAGGAAAGCCTAAGGTGGTTCAAGTTCCACCACTCCCAGCGACTTACACACCAGGTTCAAGGGGTGATTGCCTCTGCTCAGTGCTTGCAAGCCAGAAGCCTTCTTGGGGCCACCCCAGCCTTCCTCTTCCTCCAGCCTGGCAGAGGGGCACCCCTTGACATCAGGAAAGGCTTTTCAGGGCCTTCCCTCCAGCAGATTTGCTGGAAAGCGCACAGCACAGGGGCTGGTATCTGGGGAGATGTGGGGACAAGGGAGAGTGGGACACCAGGATTTCAACCCTTGCTCTAGTGAATCCTTACTGAAAAAATGTGGTTTAATTCACACTTATCTCCCAACTGGCTGCCCTAAGTAGAGCCTACTGGGTATTTATCTTCCCTTCTCAGCTGCTTGATGTTGCATTCAAAGTGCAATAGGTTTTATGCTTTTTAAGGTGCTGGAAATAAACTGCAGCTTCACAGGTCCCTAGCGCTTTGCACATCAATCACCTGAGGCAGGAAACATGGTCAAATCACCCAGGCAGACATAAAAACTGCTGAGGCTTCTCCACATCCCACTGTGAGAACCCAGCAGCTGAGCCTCCGTGTCTGAAGGTGATGGCTTCTTCCTGATGCTGCCTCCTGGATACAACACTCGTAAAAATTGCAGCATAATTTAGTCTGGGAAGGATGCATTGACTTCATTTGGTCCAACCCCTGCTCAAAGCATGGCCACCTTTGCCAATAGAGCAGGCTGCTCTTGGAGAAGTTTTTTCTTTATGTCCTATCCCTTGCTACAATATGTGACTGTTTCCTCCTGCTCTTTCACTGTGCACACCTGAGAAAAGTTTGCCTCTTCTCCATAACCACCCACTGGTCTTTACCCAAGACAAGACAGAAAGGAGCTCTCCCTTTAGTTTTCTGATGATTGGAAAGGTGGACTCAATGAAAGATAAGCTTTTGGCCCTGGCCTGGTGCTCAGGACATTTTGACATAGTGACTCACTCCAACACCAGCTTCCCTGATACCACTGGCAGGTAATCAGAGGAACGTGGCTCTTAAACATCCAGCTATCACCCAAACAGCTCCTCTGTGTACCTAAAGGAGTTCAATTTCTCACTGCTACCATCTGGACACTTTGGAGCAGACTTTTTCCATGTCATGATTATGTGCCATGAAGATCACACTTGAAAATACAGGTTTTTCTTTCACACATAAACAGCAATTCTTAAAAACTATGCTGGATATGATAGGTGTGGAGCAGATGGTCTGTGAGGTCTCTGTGCCACAAATAGGACATTATAAGACTTCCTTTCCCTTACCTTTATCTGCCTTCTCCATGGACATTTTCAAGGCAAGGGCTGTCTTTCCTGAGACCACACACTGTTTAGCTAAAGGGAACTCTGGTCCTGTTTGGGTCCTGTATGACATAAACGGTAGAAAGTCAGAAGTTGCAACTTTCTCTCCACGGTTATTGCTGTAGTAGTGCTACCAGTGACTCACACATCAGCACGCTCCACTTCCACCGGGCTTTTCTTGGGCAAAGGAGGTGTTTCCACAACACAGATGTGGAGGAAGCCAGGCTGACAGTGTGTGTAGGCGTCACGGTTTGCAGGCACCTCAGCTGCTCGTTGTCACACCAGCCACATTGTGCACTGGCATTGCTAAAAAGTAGTGGAGGACAATAGCTATTGCCATTTTCCCCTGTTGGGACAAGTATCCCCTTGTTTAAAAATCCACACCTCTACACACACCTACACAGCACTCCAAATCATAGTAATATGTGGACTGAGATGATATGAATAATATAAATATGCCTTTGTACTCTCTAAGAAATTTAAGCTCTCCCCTCCAGACACCCACCCCTGTGTGCCTCTATATATCTGATAATACAGGGTTACAAAACAGTGCTGTTGTTCCTGTGGGGTTTGATTATTTAACATTGTGCTGCGCAAAGTTATCAGAGTGATCCCAATGGACCAAAATAACTCTTTGTTTCTTATGTGGTGTTTGCAAAATGGGAGCCAAAAATAGCTGTTGGCTGGTTGACTTGAAATATTGCTGACCTTTCAGCACACCCAGCAGAATCTACCAGCAAAGAAACCCCTCTGCTCTGACTCTGCAGAGCAAAGCACCCTTCACTCATCTATTCCATTTGAGTCCTACTAAATTTGGGTCCAGTCCCATCTACTTTGAATCCCCTTGGTTTGTGTGCTGAGGGGGAGACAGACGTCAGCAGTACCTGGGAAGATTGTCTTCCAGGAGAAGAGAGGTCTATAAGAACATAATACCCTGTGCCCCATTTCTGTGACCATTTTAGGTGATCCAGAGCTAGCCACAACTGTAAAAGTCTTTTGAACTGCTTCTTCCTCCACACAGAGGCAAACCTGGACTAGGATGCCAGATGGGAGCCAGGAGAGCATTCCCAGTTCTGCTCAGGCAAGGTGTTCAGCTTTCTGACCTGTGCCTTCTTTTCCTCCCTGGTTTGCACTTCTCCTTCCTGCTCAGTTTTCCTGGCCAACTGTCACAAAAATGAGTGGTTTAGAGTCACTCAGAGAATCACCGTCAAAGGTATTAGCAAGAATAGTTTTAATAAAGATTTACAAAAGCATGACTTAACAGTTTGATGGCAAATGTCACTCTATTACTTACGACACAGATGAAACACATGAAGGTAAAACCAAGCTAAAATGATTGATACAGAAAACAAAGACACAAAAGTATAAGGAGACCCTCCCATTAGTTCAAGAGATCAATTGGCACTTGACACCTTGAACAAGGTTCAGAATGAACCCCCTTGCTTTCTAAACTCCTGATGGAGCCTGGGTGCAGCTGAGTCCTATCTTAGTCTCAGCCTTGGGCAACAGTTTATGTCTAATGGAAGAAACACAGAAATAAGGAGATCCTCCCACTGAGTCACAAGTAAACCCCCTTGCTCTCTAAACTTCTGGTGGAGTCTAGGTGTAGGTTTAGTCTTAGTGTCAGATTTGGTCAACTGTTTATATCTAAAGGGTTACACACATACTAATTCAGCACAGATGGGTTTTTTACAAGGCTTTTACCTAGCAGCAATCTACAGTTTTAAGGTGTATCTTAACATTTACAAAGTGAGCCAACAAGATTTACTATACTCCCTATAGCAATTTATACACACATACAAATGCGCAGACACAAAGACATAAAAATGTATACCTGTCATAAATGTCCAAGTTCAGTGAAATACTCATTTCAAATAACTTGACATTTCCAACTGGGCAAGGGTTGAGCCTTGAGGGGTGAGGGGTCTTCAGCCCAGGTCCCATAGATAGATAGCTTTTGGTGGCAGTCCTCTGATTATCACAGACTTGAAAGTTTATGAGTTCTGAGAGACATCTCATGCAGAGGGAGACGCTTGTTACTGCTTGCTGCAGTCAAGGAGAACTCAAAGGGCCTCACTTTAGACCATTATTTGTAGGGTTGCAAGGTTTTAGTCATTAGTAAGTTCCCATCCTGGACACAAGCTGAGCCAGTAACTAGTAGAAGTTATTCAAAACTCCAGTAACAGTGGTACCATTCAATTCAAGCTATGATCAAGGGAAGGAATGTTCCAAGGATATCAGGGGATGATTGATAAACCCCACTCTTGCTTCCCACCTTAGCCAGGCAACAAGAGTCCCTGGTAAGGTCAGTGCAACCTACCTTAGCCTTGTAACATTTCCCTGTACAGTCAAGGAGCACTTCACCTCCCAAGTCCTTGCACAAAGGCTAATTCCTGACAGGAATTCCCGAGACCATAGAGCAGCCCGGAGGATAAGGGTGCAGGATGCACCACCACATTAATGCACTTATAAGTACCTTATACCCCTGAAGAGGCAAAGTGTGTTAGGTGTTTGTCAAAGCTTAGTCCCATGAAATCCCAGTCCCTGCAAATAATTTTTTCCTGTATAACCAACCCTCCAACTCATCTGTTTCTCTTGTGGTTTAACACCCTCCTTTGATCAGGGACTATTTCATTTTCTGTCTCACACTGAACTTACAGTCTCATACCAAAGATGAAGGACTTAAGATAATTCCTGCATTGGTCTCATGCCCTCTTTAGCCAGGAAGATGACTGTGAGAGGTGCCTCCTGCTCATCTCTACTTCTTCTCATAGTGTCTCCTGCCCATCATTGCTCCTTCTCACCCTTCTTTCACCTCCTTAGAGGACAGAAAAAAAAACCAACAGGGCACACAGGAATGTACACCTCAATAATCAGAGAGCCAACTTAATGTACAGAGACATCAGGAACAAGTTCAGGCAATAGCCAGAGAAAGGGGGAGATGTGCTCCTTGTCCAGGGGTCAAGGAGCCTACCAGTGGGACCACCAGTGGGAAAGTCCAAGTAGGAGGGAAGGCCATGCTGAGCTGACTGAGTCATGCTCAGAGAGAAGGTTCCAGTTTTTCCCCAGTTACCCTCCTTTGACTGGCCACAAGGCACTCCACTTGGTCTGCAAAATACAGAGTGATAAGACAGGACATCAAGTGAAAATCGCTTTGCTGCCCATGTCTGAAGAGGCCATCTGCTCCCACTGGATCTTGAGGGAAGCTTCAGACAATGCAGACTGGACCCAGAGCTCTGGGATGTGTAGAAGTGGCTGCAAGGAGCTGGCAGTGTAATGCTGCTTTGACAGTTCCAAGGCAACCTGCTCTGCAGTGCACAGATATCATGGAAAAGAGAGGCTATCTAGGAATTCATCTGTGAAATATCTGCAAACCTATCCTGTGCAAACTGTGGTTATTTTGAAGGCTTGCACATTTAGCTGCATTGAGGGGAATTTTCACAAAGAAAGGTGGCCTTGATACGACACCCCCATCAAATTTCACATCACTCTTGCAACTGTTTTATAAAATGGGCAAAACAATACACTTCCTAGGCTTCATTCTTAGAAACTGCTACTTGAGGTTAATATTTTTACATAGACAGTAAATACCAAATTCCCTAGCCCAGTCAGAATGCTCTAATGTTACATTTCTGCCCAAGCAGGAAAAGGCTGCACACTAAACAAAAAGGAAGAAAGAGTCTTATAATCAAATAAGCAGCTGGAGTAAAAGGTAGTGTCAGCTGATGGGTCTTTCCAAAGATGATACTGTCCACAAAGGTATTTCTAAACATGCTGTATGAGTACAAGAGAAACAGCAAAAAGGAGGAACCTGAAAATATTAACAAATTCTACTGACATGGATAATATTTACACTTCCTGCAACAGCGCAAGAAGCACACAAGAACTGGTCAGACACAGTGAAGAATACCTTACAGTGAGCCTGCTGGGAAGGGCCTAGACTTACTTTTTAATTAGTTTCTAATGGTGTTGGGATCAGACAGGTTGTTTAAGAGATGTTCCTGGCTAGCAATGCACCACAAGGCTTCCTCAAATTTGGTTTTATGCAAATGAGACAAAACCTGGGGAAAGAGAGTGTGAAAGCAGAAAGGGATCAGCAGCTAAGCTTTGAAGCTCAGTCAGTTTTAAACCTGGTTTGTTTCACATCTGCGCTGTGGATCACCATGGCAAAGTCATTACTCCCTGCCTGACACCCCTGATGACACCAGTAGGTCTTTTGATTGCAAAATATGAGCAAGAAAGTGCAGCAGATAGATACTTTATTGCAGACTGGATCTTCCGTTAACCCTTTCAGTGGTTACGACAAATTCTTGCTTTACTGCTTTGATCACAAATTGTCTTCAGGAATTATCTGCAGCAGAATCTGGCTCAGGCAGCATTGATCTCAGATTTGACCTGCTTGTCTTTTGTTGTTTCACATCCTTATTTTATCATTCTTCAGCGACAAGTGTATTTTCTTGTAAGAAGAATGTCACATAGAGGGTTAGCATACAAAGGGCAGATTACTGAAGAATCAAGAGCAAAGCCCTTTGGGACACTTGTGCAAATTGCAGCTGAAGCAGTTGATATTTAAACAGAAAGTCTGGGCACAATTAGTGAGGGAAGAGGAAGCCACAGAGGACCTGGAAGGCAGACTGACAAGATCTTGTAGCCTTGGTAACACCTCCTGATTGCCCACATCAAATGCAGAGGATAGTGCATGAAGGAGGTTGCTAATCAAGTAACATCTTTGACAATCTTCTTCATCTCTGCCATTCAGCTCTGAAGGGCTCCTGACTCTCCCTCAGCCTTTGGAGAGGTGGTATGAGTTTGTCTGGAGGAGCAGTGAGCAGCTTAACTACAAGAATGAATAGCTCAGGACCTCCAAGGAGCTGTATGAAATCATGCCAATGGCAGGGCACAAATATGAAAGACACACACAAAAAGGTTTCCAGATGTAACTGTGGTCAGAAAGGGCCTTCCCTCTGCACCCCTGGTTTCCTCACTCCCTGAGCCCTGTTGACAAGCATTGGCAGCATGCTGGTACCTGGTCATTGTCTCAGCTGATACCAGCAAGGCCCACAGCTAACCATGCAATGCACCAGTAGCTGAGAAGAGAGGCTGCTGCTGCACCCGCTGCTCAGGCGTCCGAATGATGAAAAGCTGGAAGTAACAAATGGGCATGAGCTTTGCCTTTAGGAACTGCCTACAGAGGCACAGAAATAGGCTACTGAAGGTCTCAGGCCTTATTATCTCCAAGCACATTCAAGCACAGTGATTTCCCAAGAGAAATGGGCCCAGAGCACACACACGTCAAAGTAGAGTCAAATTCTATTTAGACTTTGATAAAATTAGTGATGATATGGAGCAAGCTCTTGGAAAGCAGGTAAAGACAAGTCCAAAAAGGGCAGATGTCTGGGCAAGCAAGTAGGATCCATGCATTAACTTCTAAGCTTTGCACACACCAAGCTATTCCATTGGTAGCCAATGGAGAAAAGCAGACATTTCTAGAGGAAGATTCATCTCATCTTTGAGTAGATGTTTAAAATGAAGGGAAACAAAGAGGTTCACCACGTAAGATACAAAGAAAATTACACGCAAAACTTGTGACATTGGGATTTCCAAGAAAAATGAACAGAACACAGAAATATTTTCTCTCTACCTTATCTGGCATAATCACGTTGGGCATTACATGGAAAAACATACATTTAGATGGCAGAAAGATGCCAGTTTTAACTTGACATCTCTAAATTTCAGAATAAAACTTTCTGCATCACCTGCCAACTTACCTAAGATGTGCAGCTTCAGTATCCTACCTGCAAAAGTGTTTCTTTTGTCTGCTAAGGAAAGCAGTGGATAAACAACCTGAAATCTAATGTAAGCAGTTCTTACTACCCTGGGATTGTAGGAAAAGTAAATAAATAAGGAATATCTACTGCAAGGGTAAGCATTCGAGGAAAAAGGGTAAAGAAGGAGGAGAGGAATTGGTTCTTTTCAAAATCCTCCTCATCTTACACAAACAAATTAATGGGGATGTGGATGCAGGTCCCTTTTTTGGGCTGCAGTCACTGCAGGACCAAGCAGCCACTGCTCTCCATCTGTGCTCTGGTACATATGGTCCAGAATCTTCTGTCCAGCACAAGGATAAATCTTTTGGATGAATTTTCCCCGTACGTTTGTCTTTTCTCCTTCAGCAATATCTACCCTTATCTGCTCCTCTTCCTCCATAACCAGCACTTTATCAGCAGCATAAATGAGCGCATTTTGCCTTCCACAAGAAGTCCTAAACGAAGAGCTCTGACCTGCACTAGCACTTTGGTCTCACTATTTAGGACTCCCCTGATGCTTAGTTTTACATGTGCTTTGCAGTGGCTGGGGAATGCTCTGAGCATACCTGCACACAAACACACTCCCCCTGTCCCCAATACTATAATGCTGGAGCTTTGCACAGCTTCAAACAAAGCATTTAAACCTTTTCTAAGAGCCAGTATGGTTGCAAACAACTCTATTCCGCACCCATTATGGACTATTAACACAGCTGTTCTCGCTGCTCAGACTATAAAGCAGAAGTATAATTTCAAGATGAAAAGAACGTTAATAAAATTTTCTCCACTCCTCACTAAACTGCTCTCCCATGTTAATGATCTGCAGTATTGGATTGGAACAAGTGTCAGAGCTTGCAGCGTCTGAAGCTCGGAGGATGCAGGGATCCCTCCACAGACAGCAAGGAAAGTGATGTGCAGGATGGCATAGGGGCAAGGGCAGAGAAGGGAAGGCTGGGAACACCTCCTGCAGCTCAGGATCTGGCTGTACACACACTGCATGGCTTAAAAGCCAGGGGGGAACTGAGGAGTTGTGTGAGCAGACACCCAGTCCCTGTGTCCAGCTTGACTTGGGAGGTCAGCTTCCTCCCTTGCAATGATCTGGGGCCATCTATGTGAAAACAGGATAAGGACATGAGCAGCATCAAAAAAAGTGCTTTGTTAACAAGAGGAACTATACACAGACCTATGCTGAAGCAGCAAGCCAGGCACCTCACAGCTGAGCTTTACTTCTGTGAGGCCAAGCTGCAGCTCTGTTTGTGCAGATGGAGAAACCAAGAGGCCCCATACATCCCACTCTGCCTTCCCATGCCCTGCAGCTCCCTGGCAGAGAGCATCCTTTCATTCCCTGGGCACTTGCACTGCTGTACACGTCTGCGTACCTGTCCCCCAAGCAGGGTGACACCCTGGATGCCCTGGCAGCAGCAGCAGGGCTGAGCTGTCACTGTGTTCTGGATACCTTATCAGACTCCTTATTTTCAGAATAGGAGAATAATATTTCTTTTTGCCTGTGTCAGGATCATTCTGGGTGGGTTTGCAGCACTGCTTCTGGGAGAGCATCCAACGTCCTCTGCCGTGTTTGGAAAGGGTGGCTCCCTCCTCACAGCATGGCCTGCTGTTGATGACATTGGCAGCTGTGGCGGATCTGGCCCATGGACCTTTCTCTCCTGGTTGGTTTTCATCCCATCTCATGTGTTTTTTTCCACCCAGTCTCCTCTCTCCAGAGCTCTCTGGCTGCTTCTTGTGGTTGTCCTCTTTGTCCCCATCAGCAGCCAGTGCCACACATGGGTTGGTGGGTGCTAGCAGAGTCCCTGGAGCCACCACAGCCCCTATTTTCCAGCTGCCAGCCAGCCATGGGATGCAGCCTGAAACCCCACAGGAAGCTCACACCTCTTCCCATCCCTTGCTAGCCAGGAGTCACTGTTTTTCAACAGCTTTCTGCACTGTGGCGATGTGAAGGTAAAGGACAGCCTCTCCCCAGCCCAGGAGTGGTCCACATCTCTGGTCATAGTAGTGTGAAAATACTGATTAACTGAAAGTTCACAGTAACGAGCAATCCCATCCAG
Source organism: Forpus xanthops (assembly GCA_032466535.1). NCBI lineage: Eukaryota > Metazoa > Chordata > Aves > Psittaciformes > Psittacidae > Forpus > Forpus xanthops. The sequence continues at coordinate 2,942 of JASSUY010047167.1, read as the reverse complement.
ATGGTGGGAAAGCATCCCTACGGCTCTGGAAAGAGGCAGACATCAGTCACTGGTAAAACGACCTGCAGCCTGCCTGGGACAAAGAGCAGCGAGAAAGGATGGGGATGTGCTCTGCAGGCACAATGCAGTGAGGAAAACCAGAAAAGTTGGATTAGTTCCTACACCAATGTCTGTGAGCTTCCCCATGAGAGGATGGACATCCTGCCTCCCCAGGGGACTGACACTGTGCCCAAGCAAGCACAGGGTGTCCAGATAAGCTCAAAGCATGTCCATGCTGGTGGTAGAAGTGCCCTTGCTGTCTGCCTGCTCACGGGGCTCCTGAACCCCTGGAGTAGAGCAGTTCCCACTGGTGCCTCTTGTGGCAGCCCTGCCTGGAGTCAGATGGAACCTCCAGGGACCTGCCCGAACCTTTTCCACACCCTTACCTCTCCAAATATACAACATTCAACAGCCAGGTTTTGTAAGCAGAAGACAACAAAGAACCATTTGGCGTGCAGAGAAGAGCCCAAATTAGCCAGAATTAAAGCAAATGCTGTTTGTAATTCTGCAAAGATGGTTTTCCTCACGGGTTTCCCCAGCAGCTGCATCTCCCTGCACACAGACCAGCCCTTTTTGGGGACCAGCTCTCTCTATCCCTATCACTTCAAGGCTGGCCTGGGCTGTGTGCCATCCCTGTCTTTACCAAGCAAACAGAAAGCTTTCTGCTCTGTGTTATCCCTCATAGGCTTTATACGAATGTAACATAGGTACAGAAAACTCACAGTGAAAACACCATAAATCATCAGTCATATCTTTGCTGCACCTCAGGACAGATTTAGCCCAATGCCTCCTAGTGGCTGACCTCCATCACCAGCAAAAGCAATTACCTGTGTTGTCTGCTGCTTTAAAACCATCTAATTCTCAGACATTTGCATTTCTCATTATAGCAAACTCAGTCCCCTTCTTTCCCTGGTTTGACACTCAAACCTGCACTGATACATAGTCCAAAGAGGTGAAATCAGCACTGCTGTCCCCCTCTCTTTGGCAGTCACTTGGCACCTTACAGACAAGGCACTGTTGGTGTGACTACAACTGCTGGGAGCAGCTCAGCACCTCCAGTCTCATTCCTGTCTGATGTACAGTATCAGCAACACCAGAAGACCCCAATCTGTCCTTCAGAATCATGGAGGTGGCTTAAAAATCACTGGGCATGATTCAGAAATACATTTAAGTTCTTTTTAATTTGATGTTTGTGTTTCTGTGTGGTTAAGAGCAGTGATTTGTATGTTATACAATACTGACATCTGGAAACTTCTTTTTCATTTAAATAGAAGTAAAGTAAAATCTGGGAGCTGAGGTTTTAAGAAAACAATAAATATAAAAATCACAAGACTAAGCAATACTGTCATTAGGATCAGCCATTTTCTGAGAACACCAAGTGGTTGGGTAGCTAAAGGCCAGGTTGTGAGGTCTGTGCAATGAAGGCGTCACCTTGCTCACAAAAACGCACACTTCCTTTATAATTCCTTTTTGTGTGCCAGTTGGAAGAATGCTCTTGTAAGGAAGGCACTTACCTGCCTTGCTCAGCATTTGATTCCCAGCTCTGCAGCAGATTTTCTCCTTGAGCTCTGGAAACTGATGTTTAAACTCTCTCTGCTTCAGTTTTACCATTTGAAAACTAAGGAAACCAATGAAACTCTCTCACAATGGCTAAGAGTCTAAAACTATGTCTTGTTTTATTCAAGTTTCCAGCCAACTTAGAAAATGTCACATAGGCAGAACTCTGAATTACCAAACATTACTTTTCATATGAACTTTGCCTTGAACTAAACTCTTCCCTTTGACTCACCATCCTCAACTGACATTGGCATATTCCTTCTTTCATGCCTTTAATTGCTTCAATACTTCATAACTATGAGACTTATAAAAATTAATTAAAACATAAATTAAATGATAGCTTGCGGGAAGATCGCAATTATCATGATTTCATCTTTCACTTTTCATCCCATGGTACCAACAGGTCTGTGCAACAGGTATGCCAATTAGTAGCAGGCAATAGAGATGTCTGCAGTCACTTACCTCTCTGTGCTTCAGGTTATTCAGTAAATGCCTTGTGGTATTACCAGTCAAGTATCTGCGTCAAGTCTCCAGCTCCATCAGACTGAGAGATGAGAGAATGATAACTTCATTCAGCAGGAAAAAAATAAGGGAAACATGCTCCAAACACTATACAAACCTTTAAGAGACTCTTCAGATTATTTCCCACCTGGCTGCTGGGATAGTTAAATAAAGCAGCATATTTAAAGTTTTATTTTGTCACCATGCCTTCACTTCAGTCTAACTGAGAGTGGATTGGCCTTTCCATTATATCTGTGTATTTCGAGTTGGTGAGTTCAACATGTCTTTAGGCTGAAATTACGAAGTATCAAAAAGAATGTCTGTAATAAACTTGATTATATCAAATCTGAAGACAGAGTTGGGGGAGTTGTTTTTTCTTGCTGTCCTGGGTTCAGCAGTAGCAGTCATTTTTCTCCTTCTTAGTATCTGGTGCAGAGCTGTGCTTTTGACTTTCAGCCGGGGAAAAGCACTGATAACACCGATGTTGTTAGTTGCTGCTCAGTAATGTTTGGTCTGATCAAAGACTTTCTGAGTCTCATGTTCTGCCAGGGGAGAGGGGAAGCTGGGAGGAAGCAGAAACAGGACACTTTACCCAAACTAACCAAAGAGGTATTCCATACCACAGCACATCATGGCTGCTATATAAATTGGGGGCAGTTACCTGGAAGGGTTACACCACTGCTTGGTTGGGCTGGGTATCGGTCAGCAGGTGTTGAGCGGTTGTATTCTCTCCCCTTGTTATTTCCCTTATCATTATTATTATTGGTGGTAGCAGCAGTGGTTTGTGATATACCTTAGTTACTGGACTGTTCTTATCTCAACCTGAGAGAGTTACATTCTTTTGA
>JASSUY010047165.1:0-17224 GCA_032466535.1 Forpus xanthops | reverse complement strand
GGGGAAAAAGCACAACAGTGCAACTTCTAACAACAACACATAAAGGAAGAGAAAACAAGGAGGTGTGTGTGGGGGGTGTACTCAGTAGCATCAGAAAGCAACAGACTGCAGCTGAAACAGAAAGGTAAGAGCAGAGAAATGAAACGCTCAGTAAAAGCAGGAAGATGAAGATAGCTAAATGGAAAACCATCTGCAAAAGAAACACAGAGCAAACTGCAACACACGAAGGCACAGAATGATGTAAGCTTGGCAAAAGGAGCTAAAGAGGAAAATGTCAACACACTTGCACAAATGTATTTGGCTGTCCTCTCCCAAAGCATAGGGAAACAAACAGAACTGTGACATCACCAGCACTACCAAGTTTACCAAAGGGAAAAGCCATGACCAGCCTTCCCTCAGAATGATTGCAGATAAGCAAGGAAACAAATTTCGGCATAACAAAGTGTTCTATGGCACTTCTCTTGCACTTAAACCCCTTAACAATAAATTCCTATGAAGCAAAGTCCCAGTGAGCTTTTGAAGATGTTTCAGTGCAAGATGGGTTCACACCTGGGGCTCTGTGTGAAAAACATCAGGATCTTTCAGCTGCCTGTACATTCACACAGACCTCTATTTTCTGGGTCTCATTTCCACTCTGCCAGCTATTGATCAGAAAACAGCTCCGGTTTTTCTTCCTTTATTTCCCACATTACTGAAGTGATGTACCAGTTTGTCATTAGACCAACAGAGTTTACATCCCATGAGGCCAAGCCTGCTCTGCACCCTGCCTTCCATCCATGCAGTGACAGACATCCCTTCCCCAGGTGGTACAGCCGTGCAGTATGACACACTACCTACATCCCCTCCTTGATTACATCAAGCCAGTATACAGACTTTTCCACAAGTGTGGCAGCAGCTAATTGAGGTCACTACTCACAAATGATTTTGTAGACCTATTATTATGCTGTAGATTGTGCCATTGCCATCACCAGAGTAAATGTGCAATTAGCATCTAGCAGATCCTTAAAGCCTTCTAAACCACTCACTGTTATGTAGCCTCCCAAGGCACACTAACAAGAGAACAGATTTGCAGCCAGCTGCAGATGCTGCTAGGTAAGGCTGCTATAATGGAATTGGATGGAATCCAGTGGAATGGATTTTATGAGAAATTTCTTTCTCTTCAGTCATATGCATTTGGTCTACAAAACTACAGTAATTCTGTGATCTCTGCAGTGTTGAAACACTTATCATATCTGCAACACAGACTTATAAAATAGCAATCCAGACTGTGTTGTGTGTAATTAGTACATCACAGTCCATGTTTAACTGAAATAGTGTTCTACCTATAGCAGTCATGGACCTTGAACTGTGTGGTCACTGCTAAGTCAAGGTCTGCATCTTTGGTATGCTTCAATTAACTCTACCTCACCAGAATCCCCCTTACTAGCAGTGCTGTGCACAGCGTGGGTGAAGAGCTAATAACCTCTGGTATCCCAAGACCTGCCACCAGAGTCTGCAACTGAAGCTAAAATCAAGATCAACTGACATAAAGACTTAAGCATGCTAATTCCACATAAATCTTACTAGGAAGCATGAGAAAGGATGCGTGCAGGGCAGGAGAAATGTTTTAAAAACTCAACCCAATACACTGGAAAAATCATGGATTTTGGGTTTTTTATATACATATTTCCCCAGTCTGACTCATAAGTTGGGATTTCACCCATTGCTGCAAGCACTGTCCTTATCACATCCTCCAGTTACTTCTGGAATTACTGCCCTCTGCAATTACTTACCTACACCATTCACTATAGGAAAGTTTACATCAATCTTCTACGCCTTGGTTACGGAATATCTTATTTATTTCCTGAATTACCTTTTCTAAAGGAAAACAGAGACAATAAAGTATCCAGATTATAACTTTAAATAACACCAGGTCATAACTTGGAGTAAGTAATTGTGCTCTTTTTTCTTTTTACTATTATAAAACTTCCATAAGTACTTTACAGCAGGTTCTACAGACCATTTTAGACATGAGTCAAATTCTGAGTCACAAATCCAACAAGGAAAGTATCCATTTTTTCCTCAGTTTAACTTGCTGTAACTATAAATTAAACCAGAGAACATTCTTGGCTCTCTTGAAAGGGATAAGTCACGCACAAGGCTATCACTACGACACGACAATGCAATGAAATGTTCCAAAGTGGTAAGACAAGGCATGAGCCTCAAAATGATTACTCCTCAGCTCTGCATGCACTCACTAATAAAGAACTTAGTCTTTCCTTATAAAAGTCATGTTTTCCCCCTAGGTAAGAGCTGACATCCTTACTAGTGTGTAAGTGAAACTCTTCTCACAAACCAGGATCATGATTTTTTCACAAGGTAGGTGGCAAGTGTTATCAGAGAAGAGAAGTAATAGGAGACCAGTAATAACCCCAAGCATTACCATATTTCAGCAGGCAAACATCTCACCAACACACATCAGTATTTCCTTTGCCATGGTTGCTGGCTTCCCAGTTTTTGAAAGGGTTCTTCAATGCTTTGAACTTTTGACATGCATTCAAAGGAACCAGGTATGTCCTGACACCAGAAAATAGGAGCTTTAAGACTTGTTTTCAGAAATGTTTACTGTGTTCCTGGCAATCTTCCACCTTTCAATAGAATGCCTCAGATCAAATACAAAGTGTTTATTGGTAAAGGCCTACAAGCCCACACCTGCCTGCAGGCACAGGACAGCAAGAGCTCTGATGAAAAACTAAGGGCAGGTGCTTCACCTTCCAACACAGAAGTGTGAATCTGCCCTCAGGGCTGAGAAGAGATGCTGTGCATCCAAAGAGACACAAAGACCCGGTACTCTGAACAACAATAACTTAAAAACCAAAGAACTTGTATGTTGGATTCTAACTCTGGCTTTATTCTTTCCTGACTTCCCCTCCTAGCACTTCTATCCTACTCCTGATTTTAACCTGTAGTAAATAAGAGCAACTGCCCATGACTAATTCAATCACTTTTCATCCCTTAAAGGCACATTCCATTGGATATCCTATTTGTTTTTAATGCTGTTATAGAAATTGCCATTCACTTCTGCCACTCACATTTTACCTGCAATAACATGTATTTGTCATGAATTGATACAGATGGTTACTCAAGACTTTATTCTGCTTTCTGATTTCTCATAAGGCTTTTTAATTTGTAGTTTACATAGAAATAGGTTTGACACAACCATCAGGTGATCCATGTTAAGAAAGGGATTATCCCAAAAGGCATTCTTTAGGTGAAGACAGAGGGCTGATCAATGGCAAGCCCAAGCACGTGCCTGCAAACTTGACAGGGACTCTCAGGGCTGCAGAACACGCTCCCTGACAATCTGATGTAAGCTGTACTTTATGAAAAGATACAGATGTGCATGAAGTGGAACCTAACTTTGCTTTTGAAATGAATGTTAAAACAACAAATAACATAAATTGAAATAGGTTTTGCAGTGTATTTTATTATTTAAGCTATGATGAAAAAGAAATTTAAATGAAAGAGGTCTTTACTGAAAACACACAATTGCAGTTTCAGCAAATTAGTTGTGCATGGAGCAGATGAGCCTGGCAGGTGATTCAATTCCTTTAATCAGTGCTGTAAATGTTGAGCAGATTTCTGATCAAGGAGCTAGCAGAATAGTTCTGCTAGGTTTCTTTTCCTCTAGTTACAGTTTAAGTAAGCATATAGCAGTTAAGCTTTAAATAGGTGTCATTTTAGCAGTGGCTAACAGTGCTTGAGTCACTGGCCTGAAGTACATCTAGGAGCACAGTATGAGCATCATTAGTTTTTGTGCTTACTGCTTCCATGCAGCAACAGATTGAGAAGAGCACCCCAAGGCATCCAAAACCAGACCACAGTTTGCAGCAGGGACTGCACAGAGGCAGGATAGCCTGTATGAGTTAGGCATAATCAAGCAAGTTAGAAGATAACATTGGCAAAACCAAGGTTCTGCTGCTTTATGGGGATATTCACAACATCCAAAGGATCAACAGATTTTTACCCTCACGGTATTTCTGACATGGGTTGAAATGGGTTTGCAGGACATCTTGCAGTGCTTAGTGATGAAGATTTTATGACGCTCTGGGATGACCATGGCTGTCTCTACACCTCCCACTACCACAAAGAACAGAAGTCAGGATATTCCAAGTTAAATGCCCAAACAAATCCCCTAGAGTTCATACAGAAACTCATTTTGTGCTCAGGTTAAAAGTCCACACTCCTAAGTAGGATCCAGCTAAAGTACAGCATCATCACCTATTCAGAATGGGAACCCAGCCCACATTTGCAGGCTTAGCTTATGGTCACAGATAGGTAAAACCCATAATTGAAGCCACTGGTGGAGCAAAGAACAACCATGCTCACAGCAGGAGTGTTGCCTGCTCAGCCTGACTGCCCGTGGACTTGCAGGAGGGGTGTGTAGGCTCCAGCCCTGCTCTGTTACACACTGTAATGAAACAACTTCAGGGAACTACAGGAAAAAGATGAACGGAGCTAGTTTTAAGCATGTCATCTGTTTGACACTACAATTTCTCTAGAACAGTCATTTCTGAGAGGAAAACCTGAAAGGGATAAAACAGACTCTTGTTGAGCTTGTACAAATTGACTATTTCAAAGAAAACCCATTTTGGCTGTCAAATATAGACCTGCAAGGCAGGAAATCTCAAAGGGAAAAAAAGCATTTTTCTCTATGTTAAACAAAACAAGATCAACTGAAAAATATTTACATTTCACTTGTTTTCTTGGCTGAGACTACAGCAATTTCATCAAAAATGAGAATCTTTGCAAAAACTAAACATGCAAGTTCTGGAAATTCCAAAGGCAGCCATGTCACCATGAACTGTGGTGTCATGGAATGGATTGGGTTGGAAGGGATGTTAAAGCCCATTCAGTCCCAATACCCTGCCACGGGCAGGGACACCGTCCACTAGAGCAGTTTGCTCCAAGCCTCTGTGTCCAACCTGGCCTTGAACACTGCCAGGGATGAGGCAGCCATAGCTTCCCTGGGCACCCTGTGCAGCGCCTCAGCACCCTCACACCCTTAGAAAAGTTCTACCATAATTCAAGACTATTCTAAAACTACTGTAATTCTAAATTCAAATTAGACCTTATAAGCATAATACTTCATTATTTGTGAAGTATATTATGTGGAACTAGAAAAAGATACGGAGCATGCATTAATTCTTTCACACATGTAGATTTATATTTGCTTTTTCTGGGTCTTCCCCCTGTTATAATAAATAGTCTTATAACTTCCACTTATTCCCAGTTAGAAGAGTGAAAAATCAGCACAGATATTTTATGTGAAAAAAGACCGGTGGTATCTTTATCAGTCTGGTAGAAGAAAAGCCATTACTCTAATGCCACCACAGGAATATGACAAGAAGGAATTATCCATTTTCCTTTTACTGCATTCTTCTTGCATATCAATGCTGCTGTTATTGCTCCACCACCCAGCTTTACTGTATACAATGAATCAAAGGAGTAAGAAATGCCTCACAGCACAGAAAATGGGATGTATTAAAACCATGGATTCAGCAATGTACAGTATGTATTCTCAGAAGTTATAAACACTCAATCAAATATTTATGCCCCATTGTAGTTTACTGCAGCATAAGCATATAATAAAATTAGCTGGAAGAAATATGTTAAAGTCTGCTAACGTTTTTTTTTTGAGGGATTTTAATAATAAATGCGAAAGAAAAAAGCCATCTTCAAGTCAAGAAGAAGTATTACAGTAAATCTTCCCTTTTGTATGAAAAGTACTGACAACTGTAATGATGTTCTTTTCTTACCTCAACAACAGAGGAAAAAAATGATGGCCCTTTGTACCAAGTGGTATTCTCTGAAGTTTCACTAGCTCTTGGACAACTGAATGCATGTATTACAGGAACAGTACTGCACCATTCATCATCACCTTTCATAGCACTACATTTTACCTCGTTGCTACTAATGTTTAGCTCTCTGTGAAGCAAGATCACTGAATTCTACCTCCATCGTTACAAAGCACGTCATGAAAAACCGAATTGGCTTCTGCAGCAAAACTGATAAACATCAGTGATTCTCCAGTGTACATATTACTCTAGGTGTAGCAGAAAAGACAATCCCCTAACCCCATATGCTCAGGATAATGAAAAGAGCTTTTAAATGAGGAAACAAAGAGCTCCAGATTTCCTTGCTAAGGCATAGCCCCAAATGTTTCACAGGCATGCGGAAAACACTGGCCAAAGTCTGTTTGAATTAAGTTCAAAACCACAAATATGAAAAATATTCTCAGCTTGCTTTTCCCTAACTGTGAATAAACACTCTCCTCACTTCAGTACGTATGTTAGCAGTGGGCATACTGCCGTCAGCTCCCTCAGTTCACTATTTGTACTACGAGCACTTTTTCTCTCTGTCTCCACACTACCTACGCTGCTCTGCTAAGGACCTTTGCCATCTGATACTTCAGTGGTTCAAAAGGAACCTAAACAAGCAAAGAACAAGTCACCAACTGCTTTTGCACCAGAAGAACTTCTCAGTGCGTGACTTACCACCCATGGTTTGTCACAGAAGTTGTAGATGGACTCCAGGGAGTTGACGCTGGGGATGCCGGCGTACTGCATCCCGATGATCAGGTTACGGAAGTCTTCATTTTCTGCCATGCTGAATGAATGCTGGCGAACCAGGACAAAATCAGGCCTGAAGGACCTAGCATGAGAAAAGATACATTGCTAATGGTCAATGATGAAGTGTGTTTTTCCTTTAATAGCCCAATCTTACAAGGGAAAATGTCTAGCTGATGGATCCATTAGCTGATGGATAGATAAGTACTAAAAGAACACTCAAAATAAAGGTAAATGCTAAAAGATGGAAAGAGTTTTATGACTTCATGAAAACCTGTACTGTATCACTTCTCAACCACTGTTCAGAAAACATAAGCATCCAGTCAACCCCGTGACTCCATTCAGAGGAGAGAGAGATTATCACAACTTTTCAGGTTGTCTTCCAACTAGAAGATAAATCACACATATAAAGTCTGAATATATGCTTAGTGTATGTACACTGGTTCTTGAGCAATGGCAATCAAAACTAAAGCAGGCAAATCTCTCTGCCAGAATCTTCAGCTTCTTGGGAACAACTGTTTTCACAACTATTGTCAGGCTCTTTAAGACAGTAAAAGATGAAGCAGCCCCACTGCCTCCAAAAGACACTGGAGATAATCACAATTCAGTTCTGATCAATACACTTGTCAAAATGAATTTCAAAACTTAAAACTGCACTCTTTTGTTTCCCTTTTCTCTCCTGTACCTAATCAGAATTCCCCTTGTTGCAGCCTTCACGGCTTACTGTCCTATTGCCATGCACCTTTAAGAACAGTCTGACACCACCTTCACCTTACTCAAACCCTGACATTCAGTTACTGTTATAAAACGGAGGAGATATAATTCAACTGGGTAGAGCCACCAGTACAGAGCAATTTGCTCCTAACCTTGCCTGTTGAAAGATTCTCTGCTGGTGGAAAAACACTGACTAGCTTGAAGCTATCGACCTCCTGAAAGAGGCAGAACTATAGGGCAAATTAAATCAGCATGGCAAATCAGTGTAATTGTTTACATGCCCTGACTAAACGTAAGCTGTCTGCTGGAGTGCAGAATTCCAAAGATTACAAAGTCATTCCAAAATCTCACTCAAGTAAAACAAAACAAACCCAAAACAATTAAAATTCACACTGAAATTGCCTCAGCAGTTCTGAGATTCCAGCCTGAACGCAGTAGTCCAAGTAGATTAGCTGGAGCCTTAACCAGGCTTTCAAATGTAATGCAGAGATTGGCAAAAGCAACATGCTAAAGGTTTGCTGTCAAGAGTCATTGCAACAGCACTGTGGAGTACTGATCGCAACTCCTTAAGAACTGCAGCCTTTGAACAAGCTCCCAAAGCCATGTTTGTAGCATAGGTCTTAGGATGTGTGATCTAGATTTCATGGTGGTGTTGGAAACAAGGCAACTCAACTGAGGAGCACAGCAAGACTATAATCCTTAGAGGACTAATAATGCCTTCATCGGAATCACAGACCACTTGGTGCAAGAAGAGATCACCTCTGCCATTTCAAGCAGTGCTCAGGGGATTGAGTATTCATCATCTCAAAGCCAGCGCCGTGTTCTTCAATAAAAGAACAGGAAGCAGCCATTAAAATACCAATTTAATGAAACAATTGGGGAATTGAGGGAATATACTTTATAAAAAAACCCCAACAACACTAAAAGAATGTATTTTGTTTTGCACAGTCTCCTCAAAGGAACGCAATACGTTTACATAACTGTTCTTGATGTGTGATGACTGCTGGACACAATGACTGTGCAGAAGAATGTCATGAGAGCAATGTTAATCCTGGCTTAAGCATTTGTAAGATCCCAAATCACAGCATTATGTAACAGAAGGTACCATCTTCCACAGATGGATTTTCAGTCACAAAATGAAACAGGCAGGTGCCCGTTTCACTTTTCCTCCTAAACTAAGACAGCAAAACCCTGTCACTGAGATGTCCATGATTTTGCTAATACTTTACTCATAGACCTATGATACAATGACACAGTGGGCCTCCGAATAGTAAAACATTAGAATTTTCATCTCAAGAGTCAGTGTTTATGCCTTTTTAATAACAGGCTCAAAGTCCATATTCAATATGAACTTTGATACCAGCAGTTTCGCCCATCTCTCTTGACAGTTGAGATAGATAGAACCAAAAGATGAGGACACACATTCTATGTCTGACCCACATTTAATGCTGGTTTTCAACTGAAAATGCTTCTTATCAACTGAACACAAAAAGTAATGTCCACCAGTAGCTGCATTCCTTAGTGACAGAAGGAGCACATTTCAGGCTTCAGCCAACTAACTTCACAAACCAGCCAGGCTTAAAGCAACATAAAGACCAGCGCCTATCTGAAGCTACAGAGTAACTACAAAAAATCTTTGGGCTTCAAATATATTCTGTATCAGGAGGCAAATTACTGCAGAAACTGAGAACTTCCAACACATCTGCATCCCCTTCTCCCAGCAGGTCCACCTATGCAGAGATTGGAGTGAAATTCATCAACTTCAGGTAGTCCTATTCTGTTAAATTACCTATGAAACTAGTAAAATCATACTATCAGTGCCATCTCACTATCAGAGCCCTCTGATGACACAGGATTCCTTTGTTAACATAAGCAGCAGTTTCACCAAGTTTTCTCATACACTGCAAACACATCTTTGTAGATGCTGTTTTCTGGAGGTTCCCAACTCCCATTAAGTATTGGCACGTTTTGATACTAACTTGGCCTCAGTATTTTTGCTCTGTTTGGAAAGCTCTCTCCAGAAAAGCCGCTAAGGAGTGGTGATCAAGGTTTCCTGGCTCCAAAATCTGTATCTCCGGATGAAAACACAAACACAAAACCAACTCCAAAGCTCCTAAAAAAATGAAATCTCTTCACTCTTCTAAAGAAATAATCTTGTCGATTTGGCATAAACGGTTGTTGGATTAAGCTGCAGTAATTTCTAGAACACACAAGGGATTAAGCACTTGTGAGTTTTAAAGCATAAAGTAAACTGATTTCAATGGGGTTACTTTTTTGTTTACGTGAATGAGTAAAAGCTTGCTAATCTCTTATTTGGACAGATGTGCAAAAGCAGGAGGACACAAGCCATGCTGTATGCTGTCCAACCCCCTGGCCTCCTGCCTAAAAAGAAACATAAGCAGTAAACTATCAGATCTCTGTTAGTGGCTTGAGCTCCCCTTCTAAATGCAACTGCTCAGCTGAACAACTGCTACGCTTAACTCATCCTTAACTTCACTGGCCAAAATAGGAGTAATTCTCCCAAATTAGATATAGGACTGCCTGAAATAATTTTGCTACTACTTACTTAAGCTTTGACTTTGCCCAGTCTTACTCCTGTTTTCTCCCCTTACATTTACAAGGCTGGTGACATCCTCACTGAACTAAAAACCAGGTAAAAGGCAAAATTACCCTGCCTTCAATTGGAATAATCCTTTTGGGACAAATCTTACTGGGAAAGCTCAGGCTTTTAAACCGAACTCTTTCAAACAGATGGTGATACACCAGTAACTATCCTATGAGAAGCGCTACAACTTGGCCTGTTTCAACAGAAACTATTCAATGTTGGAAACGAATACTGCGGATTTGGAACAGTCTGGCATGTATAAAATCACCAAGACTGCTGATATTCTGCAGCAAAGATAAACCCCAATCAGTAACCCTAAGTCCCCAGCATGTATTCTTTATACCAGACTTTATTCCCATCTCAAGCAAATCCATCTTTGATGAGATCAAAAAGTCAGATTGCCCCCTGTCACAAACAGGACTTACTGAACTGATCAAATACTCTATTTTCTGCTTTTCATGCCAGTGACCAAGGAGTGTTGCATCAGACTCCATATTGCACACACACTGAAAATCATCAGTACCTTTTACATGCACACTTTATCATTGCAATGCATTTGTTGTTACTCGGTTTAGCTTTTCTTACCTGACAACTTTAGTGCCATTTCGGAACACTTGGATATCTACTGCATAATTGCCATCAGCATGGGCTATCAAGTTGATCTCTGAAAACTCTGCCTGTGAAAAGAAGACTCACATTAGTCAGTCTGGTTTATTCTACTTTTATTTTCCTAAATCCCTTCCTTTAAGTATTAGCATCTGAAGTTTGAATATGAGGAAGAATTTCTTTACTGTAAGGGTGGTGAGGCACTGGAATGGGCTGCCCAGGGAAGTTGTGAATGCTCCATTGCTGGTGGTGTTCAAGGCTGGGCTGGACAGAGCCTTAGGTGGCATGGTTTAGTGGGAGGTGTCCCTGCCATGACAGGGGGGTTGGAACCCTAACTACTCTATGATTTTAAGTGCTGACCATATACACTTGGAATACAATGAGCATCGAGAGGATATTAATCCAACAGTATTTGCCATGTCTGACGCATGACATTTGAACAAATTCTAATCAAAGAAAACAAACTAAAAAAGACGTTATGAAAAAGGCCTGTGGGAAGGTAGCAAGGGCATTTACTCCTTCATGTTGCATGCAAGTGTAGAGATTGTATTTTTGCTTTGTATGGGGTTATCAAAGAGATTGAGAGACTCAGCAAACACCTAGCGTTTTGAAGAGAACAGTACAAAAGCAACATTAATATGTGATAAAGAGAACATTTTCTACAGCACTTTGTGTCTCTTCATGTACTTTACCCTTTTTATTTCCTTTATATGCATGTATCCTTTTTAAAAGATCTGGTGCCAAAGAACAACTGACTCGCAAGTAAAGAACTTTCTCAAAGTATCTTCTCACACTGGAAATGTGAAATTGAAAGGGAATCACTTCCATACTCTGAATCTACAGTTATTTGAAAGGAAAGGACAGGATGTTTTTCATTTATCCACAGTCTTTCATCAGCTTAGACTCTCAAGGCACTTTACAATAACATTACACAGCAGAAAAACTGAAATGCAGCCAAGTGTCTTCCAGTGGATAAATAAAAGCGTCTTTACTATCCTGGACACTAACACAGAATAGTGTCGGAATCCTCATTAGTCTCCTCTTGAAAGATGGTATCACTGAAAGTCTTCTGAAGTAAATCTGTGTCAGGCTTTCAGAATTCAGTGTTCACCGTTACAACCCAAAAGCCTATGGACGTGCTTGTGTTCAAGCATGGAGATCTCTTCATTAAATTCCATATACTTAAATACTTCCTAGCATAAGCCTTGCTACATTTTAAACACATGGGGCAGTTTTAAGATTATGGCAAAACCAGTACAAATGATGAGAGATTGAATTATTTAAGTGCTGACAATGTTAAAGAATCGTTTAAACATGTATTTAATGCTAGATTGACAACTGATCTTCCCAGTTACTAACTCACATTAAACAGGGATTCACAATACAGATTTTGTAGTTTAAAAGCTTAGTACATGATAGAAAGTATTGTATGTTAAGGTAGGTTGCTGTAAAATTAAAACAAGGCTCTTCAGTATTAGCAGAACTTTAAGTAGTTGTAAATATCTATTTGTATATGATTGCCACAGTGCTAATGTTCTCAAGTGGTAAGTAGGACTCAGAAGCTTTCAACCTCTTACTGAGTGAAGGTGGTTCTGCTGCTACAAGAGATTATATGAAGGAAATTCCAGGCTTACACAGACTCTTTCTCAGTACTAAAGAGACAGTGTGTGTGATGTCAGCCACAGACTCTGATGTAGGTGTGAATGGCATTTGGGGACAAAATAGCTTGTCTTCATTTTCCTGTCTCTCCCTCAGTACTCTTGAGGATCCCTGGCAAAGCTTTCCATGTTTCCAAGCCAAGAACATCAGCAG
Source organism: Forpus xanthops (assembly GCA_032466535.1). Taxonomy (NCBI): domain Eukaryota; kingdom Metazoa; phylum Chordata; class Aves; order Psittaciformes; family Psittacidae; genus Forpus; species Forpus xanthops. The sequence goes on along the minus strand of JASSUY010047165.1, from coordinate 4,879 downwards.
ACACTCAATGGTGTAAAGAATGGAGCAAAGTTAGATGCTGTACTATTACAGTGAATTTAGATAAGCTGAATCCACTCAGCTAGTGACCATTTACCTCACTTTTTGAAATCCCAATGACAAAGCAATTCAGTTCATCTACTGAAGCTCCTTAATAGTGGCATCTATTTCTAGAATTCAAGACTGAAGCAAAGCAAAGCCACTTATTCACTTCCCTTTTCAGTTATCTAGCTGAAATAAACCGGCCATAATTCTAATGCACCCTTAATTATAGCCCCGTATTTGAAAAGAGCAAGCAGGAAGTATGTATATTCTTAAGAGAAGGAGGTAGTGATATGGAAGTGCAACCTCTAGTTATGGAGTGCCTGGGACATCCACAGTTTCTCAGCAACAACTTCTGAATGCCACATGCTTTTAATGTTGTGCAAATTTCGGTCAGAATCCTCTAAAAAGACCCATGTTGGGCACCAAGGGACTGATATGGTTTAACCCCAGTGGGCCACTGAGCCTCATGCAGCCCCTCGCTTACTCCTGCTGGCAGAAGGGGGAGTGGATCAGAAGGGCAAAAGTGAGAAAACTCATGGGTTGAGATAAATACAGTTTAATATGTAAAGCAAAAGCTATGCACACCAGCAAAGCAAGCCAGTGGATTCATTCCCTTCTTCCTATCACAACCCTGTGTTATCAACACCCCGCACTGCCACCTTCACTGCTAAACCTGTCCTCAAGTGCCACATAAAGAATCATCTACACTTCTTTTAAATACCTCCAGGGAGGTATGTATTTATACACATACAGGCACTTGTACAAATACACGAATATGAAAGTAACATTCAGGTTAAGTTATTCAGTTACCTGTTCAACCTTTATGTCATATTCTCCATGGACCTTTTTTCCACGAAAAGCCTTGGCCCTGCAGGAAAAAAGGGAGAGAAAAAAATCAAGGCTATATGTATCTGTTATCAGTAGCTACACAAACACTTCCTGTACTGCCTTCAGTGTCTCAGAATTATACAAGTGCTGATTAAAGAGACCTGCTCCATATACAGTTTTCTATCCTTTGATGTCCTTGTATTGTTAACATCACATGTTGTGACAAAAAAGCATAACGTTATGTTCAACATTGAACTGCATACTAAAGGATACTGAATCACATAGTTCACAATTAGTTATTACTATGAAAATAAGCACACCTAAAAGGACACAATCTTGCTCTTGTTAAAGTTAGTGGAAATTTGTTTCCACGTGAACAACTTCCTAACATCCATGCATGTTAACCTTTACCCCATCACCTATTCAGAAAAGGTTTTACTGGAAGCACGATGCTCGGAAACTTTATCTTGCTTTTAAAGAAGATATCAGAGCTCCTGGAGACTGCTGCCAGCAAATCTGTACCTGATTTACTAAGTCAGTGTTTCTTTTTCTAGACCATAACTTCAGACAATGTAATTAATCTGAAGGAGAGTTTATGAGTAATTCTTATGTACCAGGCGTGGGTGCAACGTAACAGAAAGGAATTCACTGATCCAATCTCCCAGGCCTAACAAGCAGACATTACTCTAGGAACACCAGCTGTATGCCTTAGGCAGCACGTATCTGCTTTGAACTAAATGGGGATTAAAAGGGAACTACCCGAACACTCTGAAGTTGGGAGAGGGATAAGGTTCCCAGCCTCCCCACACCTTCTTTGCTCAAGCCAAAGCTTGAAGTACCTTCCCTGCTCTTATTACACGCAAGCAGCAACTTGTTGTGTGACACAAAACCAGAATACCACAGGACATCTTCAAGGGTTAAAAAACATAACTATGCCGGTGTTCAAAACCTGACAAAATGCTATTAAATTAAACTAAATCTATGTCATCAGTGATGCATATTGCACATCAAAACAATCCATCATTGCTTTTGGAAAACCCTTTTCCCACTGAGACAAAGAACAGTTTCTCCACTGATCTTAGCAGTGGAAGGATCAAACTTTACAATAATCAACTGAAAACACTGCTTTTAGCAACACATTTCTTGAGGGTACCTTAGGTATTAATGGATACTGGACAGTAGAACGCGAAGAAAGAGTTTATACTGAAATGGCACAGTAAATATGGCCAAACAATTAATTCTGTACAAACACACAACTGATAAGAAAATGACAGTGAAGAAAGCATTTGAGTTACTGGTTTACATAGTTTTCTTACAATAAATACACATCCATCAGTTTATAATATGAGGTGAATACTCAGCACAATGTTATCAAATGTTTTTGACAATATCAATTTAAACCTACTGTATCACAGGTCTAACTTACAGAACTATTATTAAGCACTTATTTTTCTTTCCAAATCTGTTTTGAAATGCCATATGGGGAATATCAAAATTAGCTCAAAAACTTTGAGGGTGTCTGGACATGGCTTAAGATTATAACACTGTCTACGTTGAAGCATCAGATGTGAAAACATCACATCTGCCTCAGGAGAAAAGCAACCCCCTGGTAACAGTGGACAACTGAAATGGATCTTTGAAAGACTAATATTGAGCACTTGGAAAAATACTGAAAGCTCCAATTCTGATCCCCAGGAATTTAACAGTAATGTTATTGTTGAATTTTGCTGGGAACACGATGAGCTCCTAGATTTTCTTTGTGATACAGCAACAGGTGAGGGAAATGTGTTAGTGAATGCCACAAAGCACAAGTTTAATTTAAATAGAATTATGCCTGCTATATAACAGAATCATTGTCGTGGGGAAGCTGCCTCTTGAACACCACAAAATAAGCTCAAAGTAATACTCTGTTTCTTCAAAGCTGAACAGTAATTTGAGCATATGCAGAGATTAACCCTCCCACAATGCTCCCCCTAACAAGAGCAGCTGATTACTTCGAGAGAGGAAATACACCCATGGAACCACAGCAAGCCAAAGAGAGGCTCTTCTGTTCTTTAGCGTGAAGTCCACTGCACCTATTGGAATGTGCTTGAAACATTAGTTCATCGTTATTTCGTGAGATGCTATTTCTTTAAACTCAGTCTTTCTACTTGAGCATCATTTAGATGAGGCCACCTTTAAACAACTAAACTCTGGCACAATTCACATTTCAACAAATGACTTCAGCTTTGAAAATAAACAGTGGAGTACTGAAGTGAAGCAATCCGGGGCTTGAAAACAAATGTGACCTTTAATCATTTTAAAAGACTTTATTTCCAAGTAGCTTTAACCAACAACCTTTATAAAAGTGTATGAGACTCAAAAGAATTCTCCAAACGTTGAGCCACAAACTAGAAGAATTGGTACCCTTGCAAAAACGTCTCATAGCAGTCATGACTGTCACAGAACAGGTCCTCTCAGAACAAACTAAGAAGTTCCTCGCATGAGTTTCTGTGAGATAGAATCTAGTGCTCATTTACTTACTGTATGTAGTAGAATACTGTCATGCCCTGCTTGAGTCATTTCCCATTTGCAATAGAAGTGTGCAATCGTAGCATCAAGGCATTTATTACACACTTGGTATTTTGTTTACTGAAGGGAACAAAATTCTTTGGTGCTGTTGATTCACAGACTTCCACTGAACTGTAGCTTCAAGTCCCTGTTACAACCCATTACTCCTCTCAGCAGTGAGTATGGAATACCTCCATGTTGACTCTCCCTAGAAAGGATGCAATGCTTCCAAGGCAGGGCCTCTGGGCAAGGCCTTTGAGAAGAGCATGAGGATAGCTGCCAGCAAGAGTGAAGTCAACAAAACCACCCAATTCTAGTCACACTTGGCTGCTCACTGTGGATAATGTCTTGCATTGTATGTAGGGAAGAGAAGACAGCAGTACCTTTATTTACCTAAAACCCACCATGCAAACAGTCGCTTTCCAAAGCCTGAATGTGGAGAAACCAGAGAGCTGCTAACAAATGTCACCTATTGGAGTTACTGGTGTGACCTCTTGTAAGGCAGGATCTTTTCAAAAGACGTGAAATATTTATGTATTTCTTGCTTCACAACTCATTTTCTGGATGAAAGTCTTGCACATTTAAAATTGCACAACTACAGAATATACAGTTGCCTTACACACAGCCTAATAAGAGCTCATACTGCTACCTGAACTCCAGCAAGGACAATGATTGAAGTAGTTATCACTCAGTGTTTCAAATGCATAGAAAAATCTGAAACATTTCCCTCTTCAACCACATAGCGTGCACATCCATTGCCATGGGATGGTGCTGTGCCATGAAACCAATGTGGGGTTTTTGTGGTTTTACTTCATAGAAACAAACAACGCATTAAAACTGATGCTACTTTTGACTGACAGCAAAATCAAGAGGAAAACCATTTCCTGGCATGCACCAGGTTTATATTACTTCAGTTTGCATTCTTTAACACTGCAACAAGGCACTAATCAGCAACAGTCTTTAGTAAAGTCAGAAACACACATCCAGGAAAAGTGGGTCCTAGTCCCTCAAGCCACTGGTCCATAAGTCTCCTCACAACACTGAAATTGCCCAACCTAGGGCACCACTTGCCTCATTTTTGTACACCTTGTGCTCAGGATCAGTATCATTTGTCCACTGATTTCCAGGCATGCCTGAACAGTGGACTGGGAGCTAAATACTCACCCTGTCAATAAGGAGATTGTATGCTCCAAAAGAACCACAGTATTTACTACAAGAGGGCAAAGGTTTGCTCATCATTTAGAACAGTAGCACCTTCTTGAGTACACAAACTGCAGACTGTCAATGTTTATAAATAGAGTAATTCAGGGAAGGTAACATAGAACCATAGACTCATAGAATAGTTAGGGTTGGAAAGGACCTTAAGATCCATCCAGTTCCAACCCCCTGCCATGGGCAAGGACACCTCCCACTAAACCATGCCACCCAAGGCTATGTCCAACCTGGCCTTGAACACCGC
>JASSUY010047164.1:0-14696 GCA_032466535.1 Forpus xanthops | reverse complement strand
ACTCAGAAAGTCCTTGGCCAGCCTAAACATTCCAAGCCATAACTATAAACACTGGTGTTATCAGCACTGTTCCCAAGTGAAAAATCCAAAACACAGTGCTACACCAGCTACTACTTAAAGAAAAATGACTGCTGCTGCTGAACCCATGACAATATCAGTTGTGGAGCAGGATTCAGAAGGCAGCTTGAGGAGGTGTGGACAAAACCCTGAGTAATTCTGTAACTGAACTCATACGTCTCTCCAGGACTTGTACACACAAAACAGTGTTATAATAATTCATATTTCCTTTTGGAAATTTTATCAGTATTTTTTGCTTACTGATGCATTGATTTTTATGAAAAAGCAAAACAAGACCTATCATTTCAGAGAAGGTAGGGTCAGCTTTTCATGCCTGACTGGAGGGAACACTTCACTGAAAACAGAAAATTGTGCTTTTTTTGAGTACTTAACACACCAACATATGCTTTTTATAGAATCATAGAACCATAGAATAGTTAGGGTTGGAAAGGACCTTAAGATCATCTAGTTCCAACCCCCCTGACATGGGCAGGGACATTAAACCATGCCACCCAAGCCCATGTCTAACCCAGCCTTGAATACTGCCAGCGATGGAGAATCCACAGCTTTCCTTGGCAAACCATTCCAGTGCCTCACCATCCTTACAGTAATGAACTTCTTCCTCATATCCAATCTAAACTTCCCCTGTTTAAGTTTGAACCCATTGCCCCTTGTCCTCTCAGTACAGTCTCTCATGAAGAGAGCCTCCCCAGCATCCCTATAGGCCCCCTTCAGGTATTGAAAGGCTGCTAGGAGGTCTCCACGCAGCCTTCTCTTCTCCAGGCTGAACAACCACAACTTTCTCATCCTGTCTTCATCCGGGAGGTGCTCCAGTCCCCTGATTATCCTCTGCACTTGTTCCAACAGTTCCACATCCTTTTTATGTTGAGTTCACTAGAATTGTACATAATACTCCAAGTGAGGTCTCCCAAGAGCAGAGTAGAGGGACAGGATCACCTCCCTCTACCTGCTGGTCTTTCTCCTTTTGATGCAGCCCAGGATAAGATTGGCTTTCTGGGCTGGGAGTGCACACTGCCTGCTCATGTTCATTTTCTTAGAGACCACCATCCTCAAGTCCTCCACAGGGCTGCTCTGAATCTCTTCTCTTCCCAACCTGTAGCTGTGCATGGGATTGCTCCGATTCAGGCGTAGGTCCTTGCACTTGTCATGGTTAAACTTCATCAGGTTGACATCAGCCTACCTCACAAGCATGTCAAGGTCCCTCTGGATGACATTCCTTCCCTCCAGCGTATCAACACAAGCACACAGCTTGATGTCATCAGCAAACTTGCTGAGGGTGTACTCAATCCCACTTTCCATGTCACTGACAAAAATGTTGAACAAGACCAATCCCAACACTGATACCTGAGGGACACCACTCAGTACTGGTTCCAGCTGGACATTGAGCCATTGAGCACAACTGTTTGTGTGCAGCCATCCAGCCAGTTCTTTATCTACTGAGTGGTCCACTTATCAAATTGATGTCTCTCCAATTTAGAGACAGGGTTGTTGTGTGGTAAAGTTTCAAACGCTTTGCACAAGTCCAGGTATCTAATGTCATATTCTCTATCCCTGTCCATCAGTTCTGTAGCCCCTTCATAGAAGGCCACCAGATTGGTCTATGCAGGATTTCCCCTTAGTGAAACCATGCTGGCTGTCATCAAGTACCTCCTTAGTTTTCATGTGCCTTAGCATGCAGTCCAGGAGAATCTGCTCCAGGATTTTGCCAGGCATAGAAGTGACACTGACTTGTCTGTAATTTGCCAGGTCATCCATTTTCTCCTTCTTAAGAATGGAGGTTATATTCCCTTTTTTCTAGTCATTGGGAACTTCATCTGACTGCCATGATCTTTCAAATATGATGGACAGTGGCTTAGCCAACTTCATGCTCTTCTCACTGTCCTGAGGATGTCAAATTCAACCATCTCATGTTCACTGCAACCAAGGCTGCCCTGGATCGTCACTTTTCTAAGCATCCCTTCCCTGTTGGTTAGGACAAGGTCAAGCATGACACCTCTCCTTGTCGGCTCCTCTATTACTTGCAGAAGGAAATTGTCTTCCACACAATTGAGGACTTCCTGGATTGTTTGTGCTGAGCCATACAGTCCCTCCACCAGATATCAGGGCGGTTGAAGCCCCCCATGAGAACAAGGGCCTGCAAGAGTGAGGCTATTCCTATCTCTCTGCAGAGCTCTTCATCCACCGAGTCCTCTTGATCAGATCCCCACAATAACGTCTCCCATCGCTGTTCTCCCTTTAACCCTGACCCACAAACTCTCTGTCAACTTCTCACCTGTCCCCAGACAGAGTTCCATACTCTCCCAGCCTATCCCTAACATGAATAGCAACTCCCTCTCCCCACCTACCAGGCCTGTCTTTCCTAAAGAGACTGCAACCTTCCATTCCAACACACCAGTCATAAGAGCCATCCCACCATGTTTCTGTGATGCCTATGATATCATACCCCTGTAGATGTGCACACATCTCTAATTCCTCTTATTTGTTCCGCATGCTACAGGCATTTGTATAGAGGCATCTTTCCCTCCCAATCACATTATTGTTTGCATGCCTTTGCTTGAAAAACTTACTTGTTCTCAGATGTATAAGCACATTTTCCTGTTGCCACTTTCTGCTACATTATTACTTTCCATTTTCCTTGAACTCACACTCTTTTGACCCCTGAACCCACATTAGAGACTTTCATTACCTCCTGGGACAGTCCTGGGTACAACTTCTCATCTTTGTCTTCAGTAACTTCTTAGTTTCAATATCTACAGTTCTCAGAGATTATCCCAGTATTCTAACTTTGACTCCTGTTGACTCCCATGGTTTGCAACTGATAAGTGTTAGAATGTTCGTGCTCTCGTCCAGGTCTGCTGGCGAAGCTTCTTGTGTAACATTTCCCACATCTCACTACTTACTCTGCTTGCTGGCTCTATTGATTCGGCAGATGTCAAGCAGTACTCACCCAAATCAGTAGCATGCCTGCCACAGAGGATGCAGTTGCCCAAGTGGAGTCCCCTTGTGCCACATGGTGTAGGGTGCCCTGCAAGCTTCCAGCTTCTGTCCCACAAGGGTAGGAATCTCCAGCGGATTCATTCTCCTGATGAAATTCCCACCGACCTCAGACACTGAGATTGGTGCTAGCTGCCTGTCTTTACATACTTACTTTGCTCATTTACTCCACTCTTTAAGGGGCAGAATTTAAATACTATTTACTCTATGTGTGTGTCTTCTGGACACTTATGTCAGAGCACTGTTGAATTTAATGCAGCTTACATGTCTAGGCTGCACAAAGAATTTGTTTCATTGCATTAAAATTGGTGTATACTGTAAATCCCTAGAATTTCTTTAGCACAGCTCATGAAACTACATGTCAGAGAATTGCTACAGATCTGTGTAAAGGTTTCTGACTCAGAAAACATCAAGTAATCACAAACCTCTATAAATTTAAGATAAAATAATGTGTTCTGTTTCTGGAGAGATTTTTTATGTAAATCACATGTTTGTGAATACAACTTTACAAGTCAGTAACCTTGATATGACTTCAAAAGTTTTCTGAAACTTACAATCCAAGTCTTGGCCAGTGGGAACTTCATCATTCAGTCATTTTTACTTTCATATTCTTTCTTAATGTCTTCCTTATTCCAGTTGCTCTCTGGTGTCCAGTTGTGCATTTCAAAAGAGGACCAGAGAGACTGATGATGCAACCATCTCTGTAGTTGTCAATCTTCTTGGCAGACTCCAGTTGAGTTAGACAGGAGTAGGTGGGACAACTCTCAAAATGGCCTCAAAAGCAGACATGTGGGAGATGGAGATACATTCCAAGGTGAAAAGAAGAGGTGACGCAGTTGTATTCACAGCTCTAAACATCAGCAGTAAAGGCATATAATGTTCCCTCAGAGGATGTCTATGCAGACATTCAGGAAAGTTCAGAAAGATTAACTAGAGCTATAAAGTTAAATCTCCTAAGTAGAATGCAGAAATTAAGGGCAGGTTTGTTGAGCTGAAAGAGCACATGTGAAGGCAGGAGACTTGGCTTCTGTTTCTGTCTCTGACACTGACCTGCATGACCATCATGGTTGAATATTGTCACACTTCTCTAAGCAAAAATATTTGCCTACTCTGAAAAACAATTTGAGATCCATCTAATATTATTATTGAGTTGTTATTTTATGAACGCTGTTACTCAGAAATAATTGTGCTTTGGAACCTTATATGAGGTACTCTTGTCCCATACAAGACAGGAAGGACAGGAAAGTAAAAACCATCCTGTTTCTGAAGGTGGTGTTTACTTCTGGATTTGTTGCCTGGCTTCCTTTTATAGGTAATGGAGTCTTCTATAGCTCAGTTTGTCTTCTCTGAAAACAGATGCCTCAAAAACAATGCATCAGTCATGTCCATGCTTTTTTCTTTCCATTTACTATAAAAACCACTTAAAATGAGCAGTTTACAGCTGTTCTTGGACATTAGGTGAAATGAATCCCATCTTCTGAATTAAGTTCACCAAGCATGCCAGGACACAGACAGTTTACATTGCACAAAAACTAACCTATTTTCCAGGAAAATTATGCTACTCTTTCCACTAACTCCCTCATTTTGTCCAAAAAATCCCGGGAGAAGTAGTTGTTCTCCTTAACCATTTTAAAGTTGAACAGTGCTTGCTTTTTGAGCCATGTTTGCCTTTTGAAATGCGTTTAATTATGTGGTGAAACTACTCTTTCTTCTGACCCTCATGAAGACACACTACATCACACATTTGTACGTGATTTATACATGTTTTGCTCTCCCTAGCTCAAGGTAATGATGGATTATTTAGACATCAAAGGTAACATGGAAATACTATCAGAAAAAAAGTCAAAAAAGTACTTTTCATTTCTTCTTTAGCTTGATTTAAAACGCATCAATAAAAATTGCTGCATTATTGTGTCCAAACCACATCAAGAGAGAGGCCCTTACAGTGTTTAAAATCATTGAGCATATCACTGTGATATTGACAATGCTGGTTGTGAGGACATACTTTATAAAATCTCTCAGTGCTGGAGGCACAATGCACCTTCTCACAGTGGACCATGGACAGATAAGTCATTTCATTCTCCATAGTCTTTTTTTCTCCTGCTGTCATAACGTTAGCCTGGGGGTTGTTAACAATGTTTTTGGCTGCAGTGCAGGACTCATGGTCACATATCTGCAAGCATGCTTTCTTCTAATGACTGTGCCTTTATTCCCTTCTGCCGACATGTCAAATCTCAACATTCAATGATAAATGGAGGCTCATCCTGCCTGTTTTACCTGCTACTTCTATTGTGTTTTCTCCTCACTGAGAAGGATTAGAGATATTGCCAGAGGGATCTGCCAGTTTCTACCCAGGGAAATATGGCAAACTGTAACAGCAGAGGAACTTAAAACTGCTAGAAGTTTTTTCATATTCTATGCTTCACCAGATTTTGACATTTATGCTCGTGTAAATCCAGTGCAGTTTTTTATACTGCTTGAAATGAGGTCATAGACCTGAATTCCTTTTTTGGTTGTGGTCTTATGTTTTCTATTTATAGATACTGAGATATCACAGTTTTTTAAAAGCGTCCTAATAATGCATTTGCAGCATATGCTATTGAAAATGTTGCACTGCAGAGCTTCAGAAGCATGGAAAGAGCAAAACCAGCAGCCAAGCACTCCAAAGAGAAAAGGTTAGCTAAAACTGTGAGTTCCTCTCACTGCAATATTTTGCCAACAAGTCACAGATGTGCAACACATGTGCAAGTGAAAAAGTGATTATGAGGGTTATAATGGCAGCCCTGAGTCCACAATGCATAATACATTCATCCCAAGGTGCATTTATGCATCTGTTAAGGTACCTTTACTACTAGTGCTAGGGCTTTTAAAACCATTTTCTGAACTGTTTAGCTCATTTGCAGTGTTTAATTGATATTTTATATTTTTGTCCTTATTACTTTCTGACATTAAGCCATGACACAATGCATTAATATATTATAGTGACAGTTGTTCCAGCTTCCATTTATGATTCATCCCTTTGAGCCCTGTCATCATTTTTCATATTTCTTTGTGTCCTCTTCTGCTTTTGCAGAGTCCTTGTGACACTAAGTTGGTGTTAGCTGGGCATGGTACTCTGTCTCAGTTTGGGCTTGTTTCCCTAGAGGCTCATGTAAGTCAGAATGTGCCTTAATGTCCTTTGCTGAGAAAGTATTTTTTGTTCATTTCTGTTCTTCCCTTTGTCATACAAGAAACATTCTGCTCTAATTTGTCTTTGATCTCTCTGACGCTCAAGTAAGGTCCAGACAGTTCCTCACTGAGATTACTTCTTCCCTTACTAATTTTGCACAAAATAAAACCAGAGATTACTCTTGATCTACAGTAGTGCGAGTGAGAAAAGATTCTGGCCCAGTGATCAATTTGTCTTTAATTCTATAGGTGCTGCTCATGCAGATTTAAATGACTGTTGAGGCTGGTCTTTTGCCATCTGCTCTACTTACACATATATTTATCTCCCTGCTGTATTTACAGATAATACCAAGTCCTACCTGCTGCCTTGACCTTGGGGTCTAAAACTTACCTCACTTTCAAAACTAGTCTTTCTCTTTGTGTTTCTTTTATATTAAATATAATAATCCCAAATTGCCAGACATCCCTTACACCCATCATAATGATGAAGAACGGACTGCATGGATAAAGAACTGGCTGTATGGTTACATGCAAAAAGTTGTGGTCATTGGCTCAATGTCCAGCTGGAGACCAGTAACGAGTGATGTCCCTCAGGGAACGGTGTTGGGACCGATCTTCTTCAACATCTTTGTCAGTGACATGGACAGCGGGATTGAGTGTGCCCTCAGAAAGCTCTGTGGTGCGTTGATAAGCTGGAGGGAAGGAATGCCATTCAGAGGGACCTTGACACGCTTGTGAGGTGGGCTGATGCCAAACAGATGAAGTTTAACCATGACAAGTGCAAGGTCCTACGCCTGAATCGGAGCAATCCCATGCACAGCTACAGGTTGGGAAGAGATTCAGAGCAGCCCTGTGGAGAAGGACTTGGGGGTGTTGGTCCATGAGAGGATGAACGTGAGACAGTAGTGTGCTCTTTCAGCCCAGAAAACCAAACGTATCTTGGGCTGCATCAAAAGGAGAAAGACCAGCAGGTGGGGGAAGGTGATCCTGCCCCTCTACTCTGTTCTTGTGAGAATTCACTTGGAGTATTGTGTGCAGTTCTGGTGTCCAACATAAAAAGGACATGGAACTGTTGGAACAAGTGCAGAGGAGGGCCACAAGGAGGATCAGGGGACTGGAGCACCTCCCGGATGAAGACAGGGTGAGAAAGTTGTGGTTGTTCAGCCTGGAGAAGAGAAGGCTGCGTGGAGACCTCCTAGCAGCCTTTCAATACCTGAAGGGGGCCTATAGGGATGCTGGGGAGGCTCTCTTCATGAGAGTCTGTACTGAGAGGACACGGGGTAATGGGTTCAAACTTAAACAGGGGAAGTTTAGATTGGATATGAGGAAGAAGTTCGTTATTGTAAGGATGGTGAGGCACTGGGATGGGTTGCTGAGGAAAGCTGTGGATTCTCCATCGCTGGCAGTATTCAGGGCTGGGTTAGACATACGCTTGGGTGGCATGGTTTAACGTGAGGTGTCCCTGCCCATGTCAGGGGGGTTGGAACTAGATGATGTTAAGGTCCTTTCCAACCGTAACTATTCTATGATTCTATTACGAATGGCACATAAGAATAAAGTAGAGAAATGCTGAATTTAATTAGTGACACTTGTTTTGTTCCAGTGTAGGGTATTCTGTATACCATGGAAGTTAGTGGAGATGCTGTCAGCATGATTAGGTCATTTATAAGTGGGGAGAAAAATAAAGTTTTATAATTTTCCATTTATCATCTCCCTGAGCTGCTCCTTCCCACAGCAGTGATATCACCAGCACAAAGCTCTTCAGACAGATCTTGACCATTATGATGATCTCCGAGCTTTTTGTGAACCCCTTGTCTCAGTCTCCTCTGAGGTAGAGCTATTTTTTTAATTCCCAGTCAATGTAGATTATGTTCACGGTTTCACACCTCTCAGCTTTATGAATTACTTCCTTTAAAAATAACTTGAGCAGATATGTCAGCTATGACTTATTCTGTATGATAACAAAGTGCTTTAATGAGCTGATATTTTGCCAGACATTTTGTGGCCTTCCAGCCTGGATCTCCGTGATCACCCCACTGTAAAGCAAGCACCACTGAATTCACTACTGATAATCACCTTTGAAAACAGATCAAGATACGAAATTAACTTTTTTTTTTGAAAGGCAACTGATTTGGGGAATACTTTTTGAGGGTGCATGAAATGCAGCTTAAAGGAGTCATGGTATGACAAAGGACAAAAAGCCAAATGTAGATTTATTTAGTGGGTAAAGAAATACTAGCCTGCCTACCATTTAAGGTATCCAGTGAAAGGTATGGTCCTGCGTTAGATACTGGAGGACATGACTATGAAATCCCACTGCTGCTCATAGATATTAACATTATACAGTCTCCAACTCTGCCGCTTTTCCAACAGTGAATCTCCTCCCGACCTTAACAAGAACAGGTTCATACTTTGGCAAGGTTTTGAATTATTTGAGTCTAATTTACCTTTTTTATTCCATTGTATTGGAGGGCAATAAAGTGCTTAGAGAGCTAGATAAAGCACTGCATTTAAAAGCATAATAAAAATTGATTGATTGATTGAATGATAAATTAATTTATACCTAATGGCCGGAAGAGTTGTGGAGAGTTGTGCAGGCTGGAAGAGATCAGTTTAAATGCTAAATACACAAGAGAGAAGAATGAGTTACAGTAGCAGTTTACAGCAATGAACATACTGCAGTAAACATGAAGAGAGAGCAGAAAGAAATGTGGGTAAATATCTTGAGAAAAGCCAGGTGCACAAAAAACATTTAAAAATATGAGTTAAACAGAATGTTTACCTGAAGCACAAAAATATGGGTTCTATAAAGAATGCACAGGTTAGGACAGAACTTGCAGTTCTTTTCAGTGTCTGGTGGATTTGCATCTCAATGCAAAGAGCACCTACACAGCTGGTTGCACAGGCTGATGCAGCTCTGACAGCCCTTACAGAGAGTGCCTTCAAGTTTACTGTGGGATGAGGCAAGGCCTTTGCCCTGGCTTGCAGAAACTGGTCCAGTTTTCTTTGCTACTGGGAGAACACAAGAGGTGGTGGTGAAGGGAAGAGTGTGAGAATTAATAGGCTGATGAAAGACTCCCTTGGCTTTCTTTACAAATTTGTTGCTCACTAGAAGCTCTTAGATGCCAGAATGAATATCAAGATTACCCATCTGAGACAGCCTGAGATCTACCTGAGGCAGTAATGTGTTATTTGTGCTGTTCAGAGTGAGGGATGCAGAAGGACTAGGGGTATGATTCAGTAAAGTTACCTACCTTTAGAAACAAGTTACTTAGAAAAACACAGAAATAAGGACCAAGATGTTCCTTAAACATTTTCAAATATGTAGCCATTAGTATCTGTCTTCCTTTTATTCTTTATCACTGTTTAAATGATGCACTTAGGTCCCAAGGTATAGAATGCAATTTTAAAGAAACTTCGTGTTTGCTCCTTGTTCTATTTTTACACAATACACGGTAACCTTATTTGCTTGAAAATTGTCCTATTAAAATGCAGCAAATAACCGCAATAACCTCTGTGTTAGCCCTGATCCTTATTATCTTGCTATTTCAGTTGCTCCAGTGTACTCCTCCTATCATCTCTGTAACTAACAGCAGCTTCCTTTGAAACCTGCTTAGTTGCTTTTCTCTGTATGCTCTTTTCTTCCAGCAGAAAATGCATCTGTCTCCTACCACTTGCACAAATAGTGTGGAGCTGCCATCTGCATGCTACCATGACTGAGGGGTGTGTGGTGCTCCTGGTTCCAGCCACAGTATTAGGAATGCTCTCTCAAGCCCCACGGCCTTTCTCAGCTCCACAGCTGGGAAGTGGAGAATGTGTCAGAGTATTCTCCGAGATGCTGTCAAAACACCTAGCTGACTTAACACCACCCTCATCTCTCCCTTAATGCTGGGAGAAAACATTGCCAAAAGAGCTTTTGCAGTGAAAGACATGCAGAATCTTATCCATCACCTTTGTTTTGAGGGGCTATTTCTCAATAAGCGACACTCACTCCATGTGAATGTGTCTGTGCTTGAATAGTTTAACCCCTGTTTTCTGCTATCCGTATAGCCCTTTGCTCCCCAAATCTTTGTTCTGGGACATCTCTACAGAACTTTTTCCATCTTTTCTTCTTAGAATATTCAAGCTGATATCCGCTAGCTTACTATATGCCACTATTTATCATAACGAGTGTACTTATTAAAAGAACAAAAAATAGATAAAATAAAAAGTGTGCAGGCCCAGAGCAACAGGGCAAGTCAAATTAGTTCCATTGTTTCAAAATACAGGAAAAGAGATGTGTCAAGTCCCAGTAAGATTGTTATTTTGGTGGGTGCTGCAACATACTGATGTTAATAGATGGATACAAATCCTATCTCACAAAGCTCATTTTGCTTGAAGTTGGAGCTGACGAATTGGCCCTCTTCTCTCCTTGCAGATTCTATGAGCCTGATATTGGCACAGCCTCAAGCTCCACTTCTAGCCCCAGAACAAGATTTTGAAAGCAACATAGTCTTTTGGTTTTCCATTGTCAAGGAGACTGGGCCATTTCAAGACCCATTCCATAATAAATTACTACTAACTGCCAGCTGTTAACAAACTCAACATTGTCTCTTTTCTGTATAAACAGTTGTGTTACAAGAATGAAGGAAAAAGAGGGAAAGGGCATGTAACAGCTCAGCGGTGACAGTGAACTTTGCATGCTCTGATTTGTGAAGTATCAGAGATTGTGTTTTAACGTAACATGGAAGTATTGGAATAGGAAAGTGAGCAAGCATAAGGTGACTCTCAACATGATGATACGGTTTCTTGCTGTATGGCAGAGCTTGGACACTGAGCTATCCAGAAAAAAATTCTTGCATTCCTGAAGTACACATATGAAGTACGCACAGGCTATAACAGAGTGTACTGCTCATTGGAATAAGTCTTTTGTCCTTTTAGTACTCAGAGTTTACAAGTTTAATAATGAAGCTTCTGGAAACAATATCAATAAAATCAATATAACCGGTATTTCTACTCAAACTTCACAGCAACAATCTGTCAACATTCTAGAGAAAAAAAGATTCACTAAGTTGCCTATATACTTCAATAACTCAGAATTGCTCAACTCTAATGCAACATTTGGTTGCCAGGTCAATCTGGTAATAGTCATTGTGACAAAGCACATTTACATATGTGCATCAGTGAACAAAATTAATGATGTTGGATAGCACAGTAATAGGATGTTTTGCAAAATGTTTTGCTAAACACTACAATGAGGCCGGCTGGGGATAAAGTATGAAAAAAAAAAAAAAAAAACAAGTATTGAAATTAGGCTTGAAAAAAGGGTTTGAAAATACAGACCCTTTTTGTGCTACTAGAAATGTACTCTGCTGGCAAATCCAGACACAAAGCAAAGTATTTTGGGGCACTGTCAAGAGTTTGTTAAAATATGGCTGGACACTGAAGCAAAGCCAATTTACACAGTACCAGTTGGCAAGCACAGGAGCGTTTATTCTGTTTGATAAGCATCTCCTTAGTAACTCTATGAGTCAATACATTGGGTTGATGAGTAGCATGGGGGGAGGAAAACTTGAGTGCAATAATACTGCAACATGAAGAATGTTAACCAATGGTTTGGGATAATAAATTGAAACCAAGGCTGCAGAGGCTGCTTTTTGCAAGGGGATTCAAGGTAAATACATGAAAGGTGAATAACAAAAAGTATGTAAAGGAAGATAATGGGCCAGATTAGCCTGCAGCTCACATCCATGCTTGTGTCTCTCTGCTTGCTTATGTTAGATTCTGAATTGATTTTCCCTGCTTGACAGTGCTTTATTTAAATTGCCAATGACTGAGTGCCAATAATTCTGAGCAGTACCTAGGGGAAAATGAGATCTTTGTCCAGGTGGGGTAATTCTGACTCATAGGCAAGCTAACATCTGTAATTGTAGCTTAAAGGACTTTATATCCTAAGGCTAGTTTGGCTCCTTCTCTCATAGTAACTACTGTCTTTGATGCCATTTACCAATGACAGGCAAGGGACAGGTAAGAGAAACATTAATCAGTGTAAATCCCCATTCTTGAGATTAACTTGCTTAGGAAATCCCCCCTCCCCACACACATTACCAGACAGACCTTCACTGGTGGTCACAGGTCTATAAAAACCTTTATTCTTAGTATATATCTCCCCTTTCCCAACCCTTTACTTCTAAGCTAGCCTCTCTGAGGAAATTTCAGATGAGATAGCACTGCCTGAAATGATCAGTGATAGTAATAGCATAGAGAATAGAATTTTAAATTCCAGCCATATGCTTAATAATCTCCATTGCTGTCTAAGGGAGCCAAGCATATTTAAAAACAAATGTAAAAGGCCTAATGTGTAAGATGAATAGCCCATGAGGTCACAGAGAACAGTTATGATTATCTAGTCTGACCTTTTGAATAACTCAGATCCTGCAGTTTCACCTAATTATCCTTATACCATACCCATAACTTCTGATTATACTATGACAGATATTTCAGAAACACATCCAGAACAGATTTAAAGAATTAAAGTGACAAAGAATCAATTTTATCATTAGTAAGTTGTTCCTTTGGTCAATTACTAAATCTGATTTGCAAAAAATGTTGACAGAATTATTCCCCTAAAAAACTGCTCTCTGGTGATATCAAAGAGCTTCACAAAACATTTTTGAGAGTTGCATGTGGTTTTGCTTCAGGTAACAGAAGAGCTTCAGGTGGACATATTTAAAGTCTTCATGTTTGAAAAGTCTGCAGTAGAAATTCTGATTTTATATTATACTATAAAAAAAAAAAAGAAATAAAAGTATTCCAATATCCTGATTTTTTTTTTTTTACTAGAAATTTGAATGTTAGGGCTTTATTCAGGTAAAACCCAGCTATATATTAAAAGGCATATTTTATATTCTTAGTTGTTCCAGCCATTTTATTAATTACCCTCAAAATTTAACTGTTTTAAAGTCCAGACTGAACTTGATCTGAATTGACTTCAGCTCTAGGCAAAGAATTTTTTTTCTTATATAATAACATGCCTGATGACCAATTGCAATTGTCTTTATTTGTCTTTTATGAACAAGTAAATATTTTAACTTTGTTCTGGAAAACAGGATAAATAAAGGTTCTCTAGACTCTTACCATAAACTGGTTTTGCTACACTTTTAACCCTTATAGTGGCTATTTAAAGTCTCTTTCTAATTTTCAGCATCTCTTCTAAACATGACTTCATTATTACAAAACGACCACTAAATATTGGCACTTTTTACTTTCAATGTATAGTCACCGCGATTAACTTCTAATGAGCCTCTTAGTCCCCTTCAGTAATGTGATCAAACTTAAGGAGTATTGAATCTCATCCTAAAGATACTTAAAGTACAGTGGATGAATCATGCCCTAAAAGTGCTGACTTCTTTTCATTGACTACCAGTGGAGCCTTGATGACAGCTCAAAAGTAGACATCAGCACTGTAGATATTGAAAGGTAGGTGGGATTATTCCCTCTGCAAGAAACTATCAGTCTGAACCAGTTATTGACTCACAGACATACAGTTTCTAAGTATTTTTTGTATTATACTCACAACAGGTTTTTTGCCTTCATACAAATGGAAAACATATTCCAAGGTAAAAATGATGACTCATCCATCCTTGAGAGTTTCTATCATAGATTTAAAATATTTGTTTTCTATGTCCAGCAGTGACTGTTGATAGAGCTATTCAGACTAAGCAGAGGTTAAATGGTGAAATTAGTATGAAATGATATTTTAAATTCAAGTCTCACCAAAGAAAAATAAAGGAACAGTAGGAGGATAAGTTTATGCATCATAAAAAGTTGGAAAGACACCTCTCAGCTGCACCAGCAGTGAGAGGGCACAGTACTTTCATTGTCTTATTGTTGCTGATGACTCCCTTCCTGCTAACTCCCACTATCACAGTATTTAATGTCCTACATGTAAACACATCATTTCTGCTTCACTGAAAAAACATTTCTCTGACTCAGAGGACCTCATAAAGGCTTTTGTCTACTCTATTTCTGGATTCTCTAACAAGGCCATCAGTAGGTGTCCAGGCTGTATGGTGAATCAGGAAATCACAGAATAGGTTGAGTTGTAATCCACCCTGTTTCATGTTAAAACCGTTGCCCCTTGTGCTGTCACTACAAACCTTAGTAAAAAGCCTTTCTCCCTAAGATTTCTTTATTCTAGGATGAACAACCCCAACCTACTCAGCCCCCATAGGCTTCATAAGAGAGGTCCTACAGCCCTCTCGTCATTGTTATGGCACTCCTCTGGACCTGCCCCCACAAGTCTTTTCTGTGCTGGGAACCTTGCAGGAGTCCAGATGGGGTCTCACTAAGGTGGAGCAGAGGGACAGAATCACCTCCCTTGACCAGCTGGTCACCCTCCTGTTGCGTTAAATGGAGAGGGGGGAACAAACCCCTGATTTTATATAGAGAGCCAGGAACAGCCCCAATACACAACT
>JASSUY010047161.1:12796-29038 GCA_032466535.1 Forpus xanthops | reverse complement strand
ATCTGCAAAACAATTTGCAAGCTCGCGTTGAATACATCTTGCTTCTCAAAAAGCAAATCTTTCACATAATGTCATGTGGTGATTTTTGTGATGTTGCATTTTTTAATGGCCTATGTGTAGAAGATAGATGTCAAAGACATCAACCCAACAAACAACTGTAAATATTTGCCTTGAGAAAGCATGTGGTATATCCTGTAATTCTTGGCTCAGCCTCTTAATCTGGAGGCAGCTTAATTAGTTGTTAGTGGACTAAAGCAGAGCAAATCTTTTAAAAATATATTAAATAAACAACATGGAGCCGGCTCTTTATGAAGTGCTACACTCCACAGTGGCTTTTGTGGGACTTCACTGTGCTCATCACTTTGAAAACTGGGTCCTGAACTCATAGTTCGAAAGTTAACATTTGAGTTAAGCTCTTGGCACTGCGTAAAATCACCCAATTAATGGTTTTCAGAAAGGAATGGCAATGCACAGCCCCAGAATTCCATATTGATTTCTCTGAATTTATGGTCATCACTTCAGAAATACTGAATTTCCTTCAGCTTCTGCTTTTTGGCCCTAAGGAGGGGATAAAGTTTTGAAAGATGGAGGCAAAGTGCTCCAGAAACAGTTCCCTTTTCTGAAAAACTCTGATACCTTGATATTTATTTTCATTCTAACAGCATCTTTAAATATGACTAAGGGTGATGACTATGCTAACAGCTCCATTGACATATGGTTCCAAGGAAAAAGTCTGGTTTTTCCAGTAAACTCTTCCAGTGTGGAAAAAGACCTGAATATTATTGAGGACAATTTAATGGGATCTGGATTCAGCATTCAGTCAGGATTTCCATTTCTTTTGTAAAATATTAGACTGCATAAGGAGTGTGATAGAAAACAAAATGTAAACTGTTAATGGTGTGATGTCATCTGGAATACTGCATCCGATCTTATTTCAGCAAGATGTACTTCATAACTAAAGGTGGCTCAGAGAAGAGTGACATGTTTAAAGAGGCTAACGGAAATATTTCTTGCAGTGCAACACAACTGTTCCAAGGAACTCATCACAAGATGTTATTGAAACAATAAGAATAATGAGATGTGTATCAGAAATAGCCACAGGTACATTAGATAGGGCAAGGAAAGAAATCATAGCTTTTCAAGCTCTAAGGTGTAAGACACTTAACAGATGTGGGTTAGAAAACAAATCAGCTATGGATGGGAATCTTCTACATGTATATCCCAAAAATTGAACTGGCAAACATTAGGGAGAAGACATTTCTCTACTGAGGCCTTATTCAACATGGTGATTTCTGCACCTATATGAAGTAGTAATTTCTTCAGGTAAACAATACAATGAATTTACTCCATTGATCAATTCTACTTTTGATCCGCTGTGTAATTTTCCTAGTCAGGAGCACAATAAGCTGCATGGCAGGTCTGGATTCATTTAATACTACAGAAGTTCGTTCTCTACTAACCAAAAGGGGCTCAGGTCTTCAGTGGTGATTTACTGTGATATTTACACAGAACAAGCCACTTCTGAGCACATGGGGTTTGTGGTGCCTTTTTGTTTCTCCTTTGAAAACAGAGACCATCACATTAAACCCTAATTTAAGAATTTTCACTAGCAGTTTTGCCTGTGCTGTTAACAAACTGGAGATGCAAATATTGTTCCCACTCCATGGCTCCTGAGGAGAGTGTTTCATTGATATGTTAATATCTTCTTTTCTCTTCTTTCCATGACCTAAGATCTAAACAACCACAGTATTAGATACAGTACTTGCGTGAAACAAAAGTAAGATATCATTCTTAGTGAGAATCTAACCCTTTTCTACAAGGGTTCTGTAGGGGCAGTTTGTCTGAGAAATATTTTAATATGTGGGAGTTTTCAGACAATAATAAATAGCACATTTTTTAATGCAAAATATTATGGTATTTACAGCTGACAAATGTTGCTGTTTGTCTATTGCCATTCTTACTAACATTAGAATTAAAACAGGTGTAATATAGTCAGGGCTTAAATGTCAATTTTTACTATAGTTCCCCCAAGTCTGAAACGTTTATATGTGAAAAAGAAATCAACAATCAGAAAATAGGATGCTTGCAACTGAAGAGAATTTATGCTTTAGATTGCACCAAGTAATGTGGTGGATAATTAGAAAGCAGTTATGTGCCCTGAGTGGGACAAAAATATTTAACTGGAATTTGGGAAACCCTGCATTGTTCAGACTATAGAAACTACATTTAGAATATACCAACTAAAATCTAATTAGAAATAGACTTTTCCGTAGGGTTTGTAATTGGAGTTAGCAAGTCTCTGTTCTCTTCTGTAATACTGAATTAACTTGTCATCTTGAGAAAATCATGTAATTTGTGCATCAGTGTTTCTACCTCAGTCATGTGGACATTGGTAACTGCCTTGATAAAAGTGCTTTATTAAGAAGCTGCATAGCACCGTTTGAGGAACTGTCCTCTATTGCCTGTGGGCAGAGCAGCTGACGCAGAATAAAAACGCTGGAATTCAGTCGAGCCATGGCTAAACAAAGACTCCCACCTCTTATGCAGCTGAACAAATTGTAACGTCAGTGGGAATGATGAAATTTCTCTTCTGCAGATGCAGTAGATGACAATGTGTTTCAGATTTTCCCAGTGAAAATACCCCAAAATATTTTAGTTAATAGGAAGTATTTCTTACTCAGAAACCTTGCCCAGACACTTTTAACAAATTCTAATGCCACCCATTCTACAGTCATTAACACATCCCCTAAACATTCTTACCGTAAGTCATTGCTTGAGGGGGTTTTGGGTGAGTTGGTGTGCAAGCACTCCAAATGACTCATTAAGATGCCGATTAAAAAAGAAGAAAGGTGTTGAATGTCTCTAAATGGTTTCACACAATGTGTGTCTGAAATCTGTGTAAATCAAATCCATGAGCATCCCGCCTATTTCCAACCTCCACTAAAACCGAACAAGTAGAGGAATTGGTATGAAAGAATGTTAAACTACGTAGAATGGGTGATTTCTCTCATCACATGCTCCTTCTTGAAATCAGGATGAGAAATTTCTGCCTTAGATGTGGTTCTGCTTGGTCAACAGATATAATAATTGAATTAAGTTTAGCAACGAAGATAGATTTTTCACTGTAGGAGCCTCATGTGGCCGTTTTATGATGCACTTCTATACTTAAGCACATTAACGCAGTTATACATAATTGCCAATTTGGGAATCAGTAAAAGGTGTATTTTAGCTGAGGTATAGCTGGTGGTTGCGATAGTGCTGCAGAGGCAAGAGTATTCAGGGACCTCATCCCTGGATTATGGCAGGTTTTCTGTTAAGTGCTCTCTGAGCTGCCCATGTAGAATAGCAGCAAGCACTGCCTGTCCAGCACAGGATGCCTTACAGCTTCAGACACCTACTCGTGCTTTCTAGCAGGCTCTGACAGACAGATATAGCTCAACTGATTTCTTTAACAGTAAAAGAATATTCCAGGGTGAATTTAAGAATGTTTTGTGCAATTTTGTGATGCTGTATTGAATATACAAGGAACATTCCAGTGTCTCAGTGCCAGCAAAAAGTCTTACAAAGCAAGGCGAGTACATCTCCTTTAGTGGGTCACATGTATAAGTGGTGCAATTGCTTTGATTTATCAAAGCTATAACAGAATAATGTGTCATTGTGATTTGAGGCAATCTTACATGTATCTTAGATCTCTATTAAGCGTCTTATTTATTCACAGTTTCATTTTCTGATATCCCATCAGAGAAGTGTTTCCTTCTTCATCCCAAAACACAACTATCCTTCTTATAATTGAGAATAGCATTCTCAACAAGCAGCCCATTTTGTTTATGGAGGGGGCCTTTTTCTAGGGGACCTATTCCTGAAAATATACAATCCAAATGATCCCTCTTTTAGAACTAGGACCAAAAAATTATCACTTAACCGAACTTGCAGATTGTCAAGCAGAGCTCTCCAATGAGGCACTTAACTTTCTGATCCTGCGCTGACCCACTTTGTATGTCCACAGCAAACTTATGGAATTCAGGTATGCGAAAAAAACCTAAGAGTGCCTGAATGCATGAGCACTGGAGGAGAAAGGGAAAAAAAACACGAAAAAGCAGTAGAAATGTATGAGCCCATAGTATTACACAGCACAACTGACCAAACATCTTCCAGTGCCTGTGCCGGGCTTTTGTCCTGCTGTGTTTAGATGCAGTTATGTTCAAAAGGAAAGCAGCGGGGTCACTCTCCTTTTTTTTTTGCCCTTATTTTTGATTTTGTGCTGTGCATGTCAGCAGCTTCCATTTCATGGCTCCCACATATATCATCTTCTAAAGTTAACAGGGGATTGCACCTACTGTTCTCCTAACCAAAGTCTGAGGTTTCTACAGGAAGCAAAACCACTGAGGCATGTTTTACTCTGCCAGCAAAATATAAGTTGTCTAATTTTTTAAATAAATGAGCCATAATATTATACAATAACCTAGCCTAAGAATGGCATAATGCACCCTGAAATATCTTTAAGCAGAATTATGGTCCTGTACCAAGTTGTCAAAATGGCTTATAGAACTAAGTCTCCAACTCCATTGACCTTTCCTAAGGACTAAAGATTTCTGTAGGGACACTGATACGTAATCCAACCTGGACTGGCCCTGGTGACTATTCACCTGGAGAGGGAGAAAATATTCATATCCTTGGGCAATTTCTACTTCTGCGTCAGTGGTTTTGTACATTAGTGAAGTTTTGCACTTTAAAGAACCCAGTTGCTCCTATCATGATCCCTATGTTTGTCAGGGGATGAGGAATAAGGTGGGACACCTTTGTACAGGAATGTGTCCTAATCCTACAGCCAGCTGGGGGGCATCTGGGCTGAGGGGTCCCAACAAAGCAGAGAGTGCATTGGTGTGTCTGCTCATGGCAGTGATGCTGTAGCCCTCTAGCTGGCTAAGCTCTGAAATCCGTCTGCTCCTCCAAAACTTTTACAGGTATTATTACCTTGAAAAAAAGATGGGGACTTGCTCTGCTGTTCTGGGCTCGCTTGGAGTCAGCTATTAGATGAGCATGTGAAGTCATCGCAGCGGGGGGCCCGGACCCATACAAGTAGAGAATATTAATGTCTTCCTCCTAACCTTCTTTTGTTTTGACTTTTGAATTTTAGATCAGGTTTTTCTCAATGCTTTTAAATGAAAGCCAAGCCCCAGTTCTATTGTTGCTTTTTAAAATTCACAGTGCCTTAAATTTAAAATGTTGTTGTAAAATAATTGGATTTGTGAATAAATTGCCAGAGGTTTGAGGTTTGGTTTACATTTATCTTTCTGAGGAATGGCGTTTATCAACTCCTTGTGAGCTGTCATCACCTTATAGGATCTGCTAAATACACAGTGTTCAGGCTGCTGTTTCAGCAGAGTGCTAAAGGCTTGTCCATTGTCATTAACATATTCGTCGAAAACATTTAAACATCAGCATTTGAAACCTCTACTGTACTAAAGTGCTCGGCTGCCCAGGAGGGGCTGGGGGGGGGGGGGGCATGGGAAAAGTAGTGAAATAAAAATAAAATAAAATTAAAATAATAATTTTTTTTAAAAGGCAGCTCTTTTTTCTTCAAGGAAATGGCACAGACGCGGTTCTTAATTGTTTGTTTCTTTATTTATTTACTTCATACCATTATTTCCTTCAGGGGAAAAAGCTGTTAGGAATGAATTCTTATTCAAAGCTCCCAATCAAACGTGCGCTTTATCATCCGCCCTCGGTTGGGTCCGACGCGATAGGAAGAGCCCTCAGGACAAAGGAATGGCACAAAAAAGGGCATTTGGAGAATCATTAAACCACAATCGAGCCTAATTGCTTCGTGTTGGTTGAGAAAACATCCCAACACATTTAACTTTGCCAGAGAGCTGGAATGTGGAACTGGTAACTGTTCTTCAAGAGGCTTCTGTTGTGTCGTTGTTTGGGTGGGGGTTTTTATAACACCTGAGAATTAATATTTGTATGCCTCTGGAGTAATTTCCTCTCTCAGAAACAGCAGAATGAATCCGCAGTGAGTGAGTGCACCGCAAAGTCCTCTACTTCGGGACTTTGGCTTTTTCCAGTTCTGTTTGCGGACTTTGTGCTCAGCTAATAAATAATAGTGGAAAGTCATTTGGTCTTAAATATGTATTTAAGTGAGTCACCTTGAATGAACTGGGCTGCTCTTGCCTAGAAGGAAGGAACATTTCAGAAGATGCTTTTCAGTGTGGCTTGGGCAAGGCTTTCTTGTCTGAACGGTAATTTATGGGTGCAAATTTCAGTAGGCTGAGCCGGGCTTTATCTGATCTCTACATAGACTGCTTGAAGGGGGGAAAGTCACTTCGTATTTTTGCATGTACAGAAAAGTGATCTAAAAGAAAGCAGTGTAAAAGGATGGGGAGGAGAGCAGAAGTGCCTATATTTTTTTTTGTTAAAATCCTTCTTTTCTAGCAAAAGACACTCTACGAAATAGATTTTCATTAAAGGGAGGCTGCCACATGCATACTCATAGATAAACTAGTGCTGCCTGGCTGCAGCTGTCTCCATCACAGTGGGTAAGGATACTAGGGTATTCCATTTGTTTCCAGGCCTGTAAAAAACTTATCTCCATGAGTCTGCCTATGTTTCTGAATCCAAGGTACCTCTCTAGAATCTCTTAAACGTTATTATTTAATAGATCAGAGTTAGATGGAGTCCAGGTCTGGGTATTGAAATCCACTGCATTTTTTAATAGTTCATCCTTAGTCCTTTTTGTACTGTTGACATAGTACAGGTGGACCAAACCATGCACGTGTAAGAGACAGAGGTTTATTTTTCATTCTGTATTCATAAAGATCAAAGCAAGAATTAACAGAAAGATACTTTAGGTATTCTTTTTCTCTCTCCTTTTTACATCACCTACATTTACATCCCCTAGCTTAACCAGAAGGGATCACAGCTGGGATATATTTGCGCTGCCACTGCATTAGCAACAGCCACCATTTCACAGCAATCCTAGTGTTAAAACCAAATGGTGGCACAAAGGCCTCTGCTCATCATTCATTCCCCAGCTGTCTTTTTGCCTTTGCCACCCTCCTCGTTCTCCTCCTCCAATGAAACCTTTCACTTACAGAAATCCAAGGGAAAAAAAAAAAGGGCTTAATCCCCATCTCCCTGCAACATCAACCCCACAGGTTAATGCACACTTCAATAGTTAAAATCAAAGAAAAGGGCCTTCTTACCAACGGGCCTTAAAAAAAAAGTCTTGCACATTTATAAGCCTCCTAATCTGAAAAAAATCCTTATTACCTATCGTGTTATTGTAAATCATGGACGTGAAGGAAAGGGAGTCTTGGCATTCAATTATCCTTCTTGCTTTAACAAGGTGTGTATAATAAATGAACAGTTCTTAATTGACTTCAATGCAATTTGACACTACTAGAGTACTAGGAAGAGGGAGACAGGAAGAGAGAAGACGTGCAGCTTAAATATGTTAGACAACACAGTTATTTATATCATGAGGCATTATCTTATGGCATTATATTAATCAGTGTTTAAATGAACAATATTTAGTGTAAAAATATTTACAAGCATTGTTTTGCATGTAATCATGTTTTACAGGTTTTTGTGTTTTCACAGACAATATTGTATCAGTGTTTAAAAGGTAAAATTCTCAATACATTAACAGTTATTGCTAAAGAAATGCACTTGAAAATGTAATTCCCTATTTTATGAGTTTCTCCCTTTAAATTAGACTTTAAGAACAGGGACTGCAATGATAAAATCCCTGCTTATAAATATTTTATCTGGGCAATGAATGATGCAGAAACACAACTTGTATCTCTGAATTTAGATGGATTAAGTTAATTTCTGTGAGGTGTTTACAAGATACCAGGCAGGTCTTCAGAAGAAATATTTGTCAGTATAGTCATGCTGAATCAGGTTTGGCATTTTTGGATGGCATTTTTAATGTAAAAATAAGTCTCAGGCTGTGGCTTTATAGTAGCTTTAGCCTGGCATAAATCCTCCCTATGTCATCCTCAGCCAGATGAGTTCCCTGGTCCGGCACTAGCGCAGGCACAACAAGCAAGGACAGGCAGGGAGAGGTGGCACCACCATTCCCAATGGCAGAGCAGACCCTGGCTGGCTTCCCTGGGAGTAGCAATGGCACACACAGCATGCCCTACATATCACTGTATGAACTCCCTGGTGTGTTTTGGGGATGCTGAATCAGCTTTTCCACGCATTGCAGAAGAGTCTGGTAGAGGTGAGCTCCAGTGTGGAAGGACAAAGCCACAGCTGAGGAACTGCTGGAAAAACACATTTGACCCTCAGCTCTCTACAGAAAACCTGCCAGCACTGCCTTTGGGAGAAGATGGAGGATAAACATCAGGCAGCCAGGAGAGCACAGCATGCCCAGAGTGCTGTCCCATTCCCCACATCACCAGCACCCTGAGGGCGCTTTCATGAGGAGCAGGATGCAACTGAGTTAATGGCACTGATACAGCTAAAACTTCCTGAACTCTGTTCCAGTGATTTATGCGTTAAACTATACTACTACCTACTATCTGTGAAAAGCAAGGGGAAACATGTGTGCATGTGTGTGTGCTTCAGATTAAGCTGTTCCCTGTTTTGGCACAGCCAAACACTGAGCCAAAAAAAGCCCAGCTCCTGGGAGAGGTAGTTTGCCTGCATTGATCTGATTTTAAAAATGATTTTGCTAAAGAGTGTTCCCATAGATATTTTTGAAGCTGGTGTCATTTTCAGTTAGAACAGCAGGTTTCGCCATTCTCCTCCACCCGCAACTCATTTTCTACCATTGTAACTTCAAATACATCTTTCAGGCCTCTGCCCTCAGCAGAGCTGGGACAGGAGCCAGAGCACAGTAATTCTTATCAAAAGATCACTTTAAAACTTTAACCACAGGGGTAAGGTGTTACAGATTCTTAGGTTTAATAAAGAATGTACTTCCATCCCCTAACTTGAGCAAAACCAGGCTTGTCACAGCCCAGGAAAAATGAGATGCTACGAGAGCGGAGAGGCGCTGCTC
The DNA here is from genome assembly GCA_032466535.1 of Forpus xanthops. Taxonomy (NCBI): domain Eukaryota; kingdom Metazoa; phylum Chordata; class Aves; order Psittaciformes; family Psittacidae; genus Forpus; species Forpus xanthops. The sequence goes on along the minus strand of JASSUY010047161.1, from coordinate 20,025 downwards.
GCAGGATGTATAATGGGCCCTGTCAGCTCTTTCAATCACTTAGGTATGATTTGCATCAACGTTTACAGCTGCTGACTATTTACAGTTACACAGCTATTATGTCTTCCATCAGCTGCTAAATGAACAGGTGTTTACCATTGTACCGCCTGGAAAAGGGAATGATGGATGTAAACCAACAGCCCTCCGATAGAACTCTTCCCTTAAGGAAGCATTACAGTGCTGAGTACGGATATAAATTTAGCTAAGTTGCCTAACAATCTCTAATTTTAATACCACCTTTTTTGGTTTTGGGGTGTTGGTAGGGGAAGGAGAAGGCTGGCACGAAAGAATCTCAGGTTGTGGACAAACGTGCTGCTCTGGCCATGGCTGAGCTGGTGGACAAAGCTCCGTACTTTGTGCCTGAGGCTACAGCTTGCTGCCGTCTGGCCACGTCTGGTTACTCTCAAATTGCTCTAATATTGCTCTTTACTTCAGTGATGCCAGTTTGGCATACTGGGGATAGAGAACAGTTGTATGCACAGCTGGGCTTGTGCCCTCTGTCTTTTGAGGACCCCCAGAACACCCTAAACTTCACGCCAAGCAACCCTGCCACATGCTTTAAGTTCTCTCTCCACTACTGCTTTGGCAAGGGAGACAAACAGGTTTGGCCTGAATAGGTGGCTCCTCCTTTTATTCCTCTTTTAAGGTATCCCGTGGTCCCTTCATTTTGTGTATGCTTTGCCATTCCCACATACTATTCTGTAACTCCAGAGTGGCCAGCACAAAGCTCTGCAGGGCTACTGGTAGGCTGCAGCAGAGAGAATGTTATGGGACTAAGTGTAGCTTCCCAATTAATAATGACATTAATAATGAAATTATTAATGTTAGTTAATACATGCAGCCATGGATCAGGAGCTTTTGAGCTAAACATTGTAAAATGCTAAAAGAGAAATATTTCCCCCAGGATCCCTGTTTGCCAGCACTATGGGATTAAATGCCAGAACTAAATGTCATGTGGGCTGGCCTACGGGGCAATTTTTCTATCTCACTGAATTACTATTACACAACTGTACTTAGCTGACTGCCCAAAATAAAGAATCATCAATGAAGTTATATTCATATAACTGGAGCGACTTAAAGTCACCACTTGGTCTGTACCAAGGATGTCAGAACCTTATAAATAACGCTTCACGCTTTGTTCTCAGAAGAGCTAACAGAAATGGTATGACAGCACAATTTTTGAGGGGGAAATGTATATTATAAAACTCCAGTTTGCTGGTTATGAAGCCAGAAGTCTTAAGTGTGGACAAAGATTGCATTATTGCTCGGTTTAGTTCAAAACAGGTTTTGAATCCACTTTTGTGTCAGTGGTGTGGTAAAACTGTAATCTGTCTTATCAACTCTGCCCCTCCGCAAGCATACGTTGAGCCATTCCTACTTCCCTAAGCACTTGAAACATGTGCTTAACTTTAAGCACATGGTTCACTGGGTTGTATTATACAAAAACAAAAAAAGAAATAAAAATAATTGGCATATTCTCCCCATTTCAGTTCCCAGTGCCAATGACAATCTAATGACAATAGAAAGCACACCTCTCAGCTTTAGGTTTGGGGCTCTGTGGGGAACAGAGCCTTTCTATACACAGAAAGCTGTATTCTTGCGAGTTGTTTGCCGTTGCCAAATTTTCAGGGGCCTGAGCAACTGCAGACCAGCAAAGAGGAACAATTTAAGCAGCAGTGCAATGAAAAGATGTGATTTTATTTACTTGCTATGCCTTTCAAAGCAGTTAAAATGCTCAGTTTTATACTGGCACGCCTCGGTTAAAATAGCCCTGACAGCCAGGAGTGGCCTCTCATACGAAGAAGTTTCCTTCATTATTTTGCAAGAGCTGAGAGTGTTGTCTCCTCTCCCGTGCATCCCATGTTCTGGGTAAGGCTGGGCCCCACCTTAATTGGATCCCGCTTCTCTTGGGCGTCCCGCTGCGGCACTGTGAATGAGGAAGATTCCTCATGTCCCAGCAGAAGGCACAGAAACGGCAGGAAGGGGGAGGGAAGGGGCTTGCTTTTTACAGCTGCCTGAGGATGAAACCAGAAATGAGAGTGTCCGCCAGCGGGCGGGCAGGACTTGGCAGGTTTCGGTTTCCCCGGCCCTGACCTTCTGCAGTCTGTTTCTTTTAACTCGTCAGGCTTTGTTGCTATCTGCCAGCTCCCCTTAGGTGCGTGCGCACGGTGTTTTACCGGCAGCATCCTCTGGGTGTGAGCGATTGCTCTTCACCGTGCTCTGTATCCTGGGGAGGTGGGGAGTGCTTCTGCCCGGCTGCGGGGCACGGCCCCCCCCGATTATCTGTGAGGAGGCCCTCCAGAGCAGCCTTGGTCCCTGCTGCCACCCTGGCTGTTGGGCACGGGGCGCTCCGGGTATCCTTCACACTCACTTTTGGTTTAATTTTATGCCAGAGTGATTTCGGCGGAGTCACACCCTGATACACGGACATTCTTCAGAGCTGAGTCAGGGCTGGTGTATCAGCTCGCTGGCGGACTGAGTTTCAGTTGTGCAAATCGGAAAACAAAAAGCAAACCAGATGAATAGAAACTTAACTTTCCAAATTATCACCCATGGGGAGAAGTCAGTTTGAGAAAATTCGGCACGAGGCTCATTTCTTACTTTGCTTTTCATACAAAAACAATGACTATGAAGCAACAAAAGAATTAAAAGTCCCTTGGTATAACAATCGGGCTTCGGATATGGCACTGCAATCAATGCATATCTAAAGTATCAATTTCTTCAGGCGAAAGGATATTACAAGAATTACTTTCATGCGTGTGATGAAAGCCAGCACATGTTAGCACTGCTGCCTTCTCCTCTTGCGTTTGTGGTGTCACTAGAATCATGTAATCGTGCTGAGTAACAAAAGGTATTAATCTCAGAACTATGTTTTCACACATTTCCAAACAGGGGGATGAGGCCTGAGAAGAAATAAACTTTTTCAGTGTTGGGTTTTCTTGTTACTGTGCGGTATCCTCAGTTTCATTAGGTTATTTATGAGCTGAGTTTAAAGAATCAGTAGATGTAATTTGTTACTATTCATTATATATGGGGGTGAACAGATTCTTACTGTAAACAATTTGCGTTACAATTAAATTGCTAATTAGTGATATAACAGACTTACCTTTTCTGCCTGAAAGTAAATCAGTGAGTGCGTCCGAGCATTCTGTTGAGGTATGAGATGTGTATTCAGACAAATTAATAGCCACTAGCAGTAAGTATAGCTAAGAAACTGAGTTATTTTATTTCCTTCTGATAACATCCTGTTAGAAAACTTTATTTCCTGCATACACTGGGATTTGGTTGTTCCACAGAGCAGTTATGCTTAGGTAAATACGTAGCACACATAAGCTCAGGTTTTTATGGCTATTTTGTTTACTTATGCTTATAAAGCAAGGACAATCAGCAGGTCTGTTGTTTGCCCACAGTCTGCAGGTCACAGCATACTTCTTCCCTATGCCACTACACACAGCATTATTACTCTAATTGTTTCTAAAGTTAAAGATTGCACAAACAATGCATCAGGGTGTGAATAAGGTATGTGTCAGCCCCATTTATTCATTTCAGGGTTTATTTAGTTACTTGGTTTCGGACTCCTCAGCACGGCATCTTTCCCAATGAAAAGCCATGCTGCAGAAGCTGTGGTGTGGGGGGTACTATGTCACTGAAAGAACACACACCGTATGATTTGTCTCATAGTACTATTTTCTTAACTGGCTCCAAGAGAAAACACACCCCAGCAGGCAGTTTAATATTTAGAGCCCTGTAATGTCTAAACTGTAGTGCCTCTGGGACAGAACCTCTTCAATCTGCATAAGGATTCTGATGAAGGTCCTGATTCATCAGCAGAATTCCTGACTACTACCCAGCACAGTCATATAAGACATTACTGCTAACATTCTCTTTGCTGTAGGAATTTTCCAGGCTGATTCTGTGTGGTAGCTCGTGGGAGCTACGTGTTGTTTACCGTATTTTTCTTTGATCCCTTTTTGGTGAAGGAAGTTTAAAAACAATATCCCTGTTTCTTGGTATCTGAAGCAGGCTGCAGATCTGAGCACTCAATTACAATCTATACAACATGAATACTCGATTAATAGTTATTGTAAGCATTCGGAAGGAATTTGAGGCATCTGGTTTGAATAAATATCATACCAGGGATAAAGATATCTAAATTCAGCCTAATTTTCATCATTCTGGAAACACAGTCTTGAATATGGAACCTCATAACTGTGGGGAATCTGTCTTCAATATAAATATTCCCTCTGTCCTCTGGGAATTAATGAGTTCTGCTACTGATGCCAAAGGATTCAGGATTTCCCCAGAATTTCCCAAATCATGGAATAGTAAAAATCAGAAACTTTGCATGCAAGAATTCATTCCTATGAATCACTGGTGGTGTGTGGGTTTGGGCCTCTGCAGTTTAGCCCCCTGCTTCACCAGTCTAAACGTGTGCATCCCACTCTCCAATTGCTATTCTGCTGCACTGGGGCAAAATAAAAATGCAAATGCTATTTTAATAGCTGTGTTCTGCTGGCTGCTGGCTTTGCTGTTGCTTATTTCTCTTGGGGTCTGGTTGCCCTGAGCACAGGACAGGCTGGGAGCCTGCATTTCCTGCACAGTTGTTAGATCAGGACATCATCGATAGTTTAAGATGCTGCACCTGGCAAACCACAGCTTGGTCCCTCTGATGTCAGTACCTGTTTCCTTCCATCAAATAGATGTTTTTCTCTTGAATGGTAAGAATTCCACCAGTTCAACTGGAAGAAAACTAGTTATTTTAGGTTTTTGTTTTTTGTTTTTTTTTTCCCCTATGTTAGGAGCACTAAATCCTCAATACCTACAGAAATGAGTCCACCACCTAGGCTGAGATCTTAATCTTAGTGGAAGGAATCAGCGTGTTCCTATTTACTTAGGTGGAAGCAGGGTTTCTCTTACAATTTCCATCTCAGACCTGATGTGGGTTTTTCTGGGAGGGAAGGTTTTCTTGCTGTTAATTATTCTTGTCTGATTCCTCTCCACCCTCTTTTGCAAGCAGAAAGTCCCTAATGAGGATTCAGCTTTCTTCTAGAATCAATTACTCCACAGATTTGCTTTGCCTTTTCTATGGTACAGTTACAAGCTGATGCTGTAGCTCTTCAGAAGTTCTGCTTTTAGTTTGAGACCACTTATTTTGTTGCCAGGTAATGTTTTCTTTTCTACTTTCCTTTTTTTATTTCTCTTTGGCTATGAATTCTACAGATAGTTATAGCTCGTTTTTAACATGACATGCAACTTCCTTTTTATTGCTGTCAGCTCCGTCGGCTTTGTCATAGCAAGTCAGATTCTGCTGTCTGTAAAACTATGCTGTATCTGAAATACTCCATGGAAGAGGTAAAAGGAAATAAAATCCAAAACTTTCTTTTCCATTTTGACAATGTTATTTAATCATTTGCCTTATCATAGAATATCATTGAATAGATTTACACATATCTATTTATCCAAGTTTTCATGTACATCCCCTAGAGTTGCAGACAGCGAGCCCAGTAGCTATTTACCACGCTGCTGATATGAAGGGTCATGATCTAATTTCTTTGCATCAAGGCACAAGAGGAATATGTGACCTAGAATTACTCAGTAGGAAGTATTCGGTTTGAATAAGTTGGTGCAGGATCACACTCTGGTCCCCCAGCAGTTATGGGAAGCATTTGGTTTTGCACAGGACTATTTCTTCCAAACAAGGAGGAAAGATAAAGAACCTGCAGGGAGAGCCATGGGTGATAATGTTGTTCCCTTAATGGGTTAACTACAGTAGCCAAAACCAGAGACTCTTCTTTAAAACGGTTAATTCAGTCAAGCCTTCCTCAATAGATAAAAGCGCTTTAAGGACAGGTGCCAGCCCATCAGGGCCCTTTCAGCAGGGCTGGGCCTTTCAAAGGGGAAGTCACTTGCAAATGTGTTCTTTCAATAGGTGAGAAATCAAGGACAAGAATAGGTGCTCACTGCTAAATGGCACAACAGGCAGTTAATAGCGACTTACATCTGCAGTGGGAAATTTTGTTGTGTTTGTTTATTAACTATCTTCATAATTTATCCCCCCCCCCCCCCCCGTTATTTACAGAGTGGATGCAGGATTAGTTTGGAGCTCACATCTCTTCCTTCGAGCCACGTCCTTCAGAGAAACGGAATCTCCCCATGTGCGGATGGAAATGCAGTTTTTGTAGAAGCTGTATAACTGGCCAGGCCTGTTTAAAGCTAAGCGAGTTTAACTCTATTGACTTTACTGCTCTGCTTTGCTGTTTAGTTGTACTTGAGTGACTTCATTAAAAAGGAGAGCAGTTACTTAATCGTACAATCCAAACCACTGGTGTCATTTGCAGTTTCCTGTTCTATTCTTACTCAGTGAGCTGAACACAAATTCTTCTCTAAACTTCTCCTTGAGATTTCATCTGAACAGCAATCTTCTTATGCTGCAAGATTTCCTTCCTATCATTTTCACTGTTGGAAAATCATCCTCTGGAGCTTGCTGTAAATGAATTTCTAGTTTGATTCATGCCACTTTGAAATTCTCCCTGTTGCACTGCCATACTTTATTAAGAGCTAGATTGTGCCTCAGCATACCCTTGGCAGGAGTGATTACCTTTGTTTGGTATTTGTAATACAGTAACACCAAGAGGCCCATGATGAACCCCTCACACAAGAGGCATTGTGCACAGAGCCTTCCTGAGGAGTTTAGTCTCCAGGCCAGGAGACAATTAGTGATTAAACCACGGGGAAGCGAAACGTGAGATCGAGAGTATTGGGATGCGCATTTCTGCTGTCCAGTCAAACGGATGCTGGTGCCTCCCAGTAAAGGTGGAATTTTAGGAGGACAGGATTATACTCTCATTACTGTTTCTTTTACTCTCTTTAGTCTGGGGAATTCCCTTTATACATTAGTATTTCTTAAGTGGTTACTAGTACTGCCGTTACATAGGCATAGCCAGTGAGCCAGAGACCAGTGTCAGTATCTGGCGCTTTCACACAGGTACATTCAAAGCTGTGACACTGCTTTTCAGGCACAAGCTTTAGTGCAAACCCTCTTTTAAGGAATTTATTTTTTGAGAATTAATAAACTTCAGTTTCTTATGCGTTTACCTTACATACTCTTATATCCCCCTATCCTGCCAGCATAACAGCAGGCACGATTCTGTTTTCTCTGTAACACAGCTCTTTTTGTATCTGTTTTTTTT
>JASSUY010047161.1:0-12696 GCA_032466535.1 Forpus xanthops | reverse complement strand
TTTTTGTATCTGTTTTTTTTTGCCTTCTGGGTGGGCAAGGGCACCAGGAGTAGGCTGTTGGTAGGTACATGCTGATTAGTTACCTGACAGTGAAATAACTATGACATTTTACTTGCCTTTCCCTTGGTTTGGGTGCTCTCTCCCTTCTGCCAAGTCACCATTTGCATAAAAAACAAGGGATTAATCATCACTGTGTTGAATAAATCAAGAAACTAATTAAGAAACCTCAACAGCTCTGCCAAAAATGGGCTGCAGTTTCTGAAACTGCCAATCAGGAGGAGGAAGGTGTTAAAAAGTTTGGTTTCATGAGTGCCCTTTCTCAGGTGGAGTGACTCTGCATGCTCAAGTGTTTGGGTATTTGTAAAGCTTAGTGATACAGAGCCATTCTGAGAGGAGAATTCAATACCTAATTGGGTGTAAGGTAAGAATGTGCACCTGTAGTAGTTTCTTAAGTCAGAATACATACAAGTATAGAATTTTACAACCACACATAGAATTATATAGCGACATGTTTAAATGCACATGTTTGTGGAAACTAATGGGCAAATTCTATGTCTGTAATGAAGCATCCCTCCTGCTCTGCTGGTGTCCCCTGCCCTGAGTACCTGAGCAGCATTGTTGAAAACATCATTCCATCTTCTGTTCCATGTTGTACAATTGCTTTCCATGTGCTGCTTTATTTTTAGGAAACACCTAATGGCTCTGTATATAACCATGCTCCTCATTTCCCCAGCATTATACCATGCTGCCTTTCTTTTAGCTCTGCTCTGACAATTACAAAGTTACATGTAATGATCTCAGACTGTTTCACACGCTTTCCAGGTGGCCTGGCAAAAATGATGCTCAAATCCTGTGAAGATAACTTTATCTTCATATAGATATTGTAAATATTGTGGGAAAAAAAGTTCAAGAGATGTAAGGTTGGGGTCTGACAGTCCAGGATGGCCTCGTTTTGATTTAATTCAGGATCTCTTCATTTTTCTGTAAGCTTGAAAAAAATCTCAGCAAACACTTTTTCCTAAGAATTTGGAAATATAATTGCTTGTTTGGTAGGTGTTTAAATGTTATCAAGTATACTCATAAATAGAAGAAGGAGGAGGGAGGGGGTATCTATTTGTAAGATGAGAAAAGGAACCACTGCCTATTGTTTGACCTGAACAGCTCCCTGATTGACTGTGAGAAGGAATATCTCCATGGGAACAGATGAATGTCTGGTTTTCATGTGGTGAAATCCCCAATCGAGCTCACAGTGGCTTCACTAACATGGCATTCTAAATTGGTTGTTTGCATGCTGTTTCTTACCTTTTGCTAAGCTAAATAAGAATACTTCTTCCAAAGTTGCTATCCCCCTCAATGGAATAATGAAATAACCATGCAGAACAAATAACAACCTCAATTCATGCATTGGGTTGTTTATTTATTTATTTTATTTTGGGTTTTGCATAAAGCAGGCAAAATTATTAAATGAGATTAAAGCATTTAGTATGGAATGGTCTTTTCAACATGCTCTGTTTTGCAGATTTGGGTGATAGGGGAGGTATTGACATGCCTCCTCAGGACAGAAGAATGCTGTTAGTTTGGTGGAATTTGGAGAACTCCTGAATCTATTGTGTCTAAGGGCTTGCTGCAGCCATTTACAAGGGTCTGTTTTCCCCTCCTAACAGAAGGGAAATGTCAGTTGACTTCACTAATGCTGAATCTAAAAATAATGTAAAAAAAAAAAAAGAAATGAGATTAGCGGTAACAAAAGAACCACAGTTAAAGTAACAATGAAAAAATCACAATCCAGGTTGGATGAAGGAGTGATTCCTAAATATTAAAGCCCCAGTGGTCTTATCTGGACCAGCTGCTTATAATGTCTGTGAGGAATGTGGCACATCAAGTGTGTGAACACTGCAGCTATTGTATCCTAACAGGCTGATTGAACCCTGGATAATTGGCATGTAACCTTCTCTATTAATAGTGCAGACAGATATGTGAATTAGCTGAATGCCTCAGACATATGCCATGCATTAACCAAAAGGGCTTACAATTCTCATAACAACTTGGCTAACTATTACACCAGTAATTATTCTTTAGAACTTGGTAATATTAGAGAAAAATCAATAAATAATTTGTAGTTTCAGGACAGATTATTCATAAGCAGTTGCACTGTAACATAATCACCAAGGTTGGATTGTAAGGAAGATTTGGGACGGATAGTGTGGCACTTTGATGTTTGTAAAGGGGTCAGAGTGTGATTCTCTGTCTTTGTTTTGCTCTTGTAACTTGAAGGAATCGGTAGGCATGTGAAACATTTAGAATAACTTCAGGATTGCTATTCTTCCTGTTGAACAAGAGATGTACAGTCACGGCCACTGTCTTTGGAAAGACAATACATTACTTTCCTTCATGAAATATGATGTACAGGGCAAGTTAGACTCTTTTATTACGGGGGGGTGTTTTCATTACATTGTTGTACTGTTCTGAACATTACATCCTTCCCCTTCAGTTGTTCATCTGGGTTGAAATGGCAAAAACACCTTTTACTTTTTAATTAGGCTATTCTTTTGCTAAGTGATAGACTGTATGATTCAACTCTGAGTGATCTCGAAAGAATGCAGCATTACAACACTGTAAGAGCAGAGAAATATCAACTACAGGCAGAGAATATTTAAATATGGGAGCCCCTAGAGCTGCATAAGCTGTCTGAGAGTATGTTTGGTGTAACAAACGGCAGCAAACACAGTAACCTGACAGAGCTATGGGCCTTTTTGTGTTTTGGAACCTTTTGCAAAGGACTTTTATTTAGAAAATCTTCTTACAAATTAGTGGAAAAATAATTGGATATTTTAGGATAGAAATTCAAGTTTAGGTGTTCCAACACTTATGACTATTGTGGTGTTGTTTTGCCTAAGGAAATGGAGATGTATGCAGTCTCTTTTGCAAATGCTTTAGTCATTTAAATGCTACTCTTAGTAATTGCCATGTCAAGTTGGAATGAAATAAACACAGACATAAAAAGTATTTTAAACAGCTACAAATACTACATAAATAAAGACTTTCATTTCTGAGGTAGTTTTATTTACATTTGCTATATCCCACAGAGGCTGAGTTGAAAACAAGATATTTAGAAGGTGTTATAGTACTAAAGCCAGAACTCAAAGAGCTCCCCAATAAAAAGCAAGCACCTAATCTCTAATGTTATTCTTTGGCATTAATCTATCTTAATGCAGAAACTGAAACTTCTTTCTGCCCGTGTCCAATTGTCTCCTGCATGTGAGCTTCCCACAATCAGCTTACAAAGACCATAACGCTTTTCCACCTGCTGCGCCTCATTCTGATTACCTGGCTTCTTTCCTAGGATAATACCAGTCTCTTCTTTATGAGCTTTTCAGCCACAATATAGCAATTAGACCAAGACTCATCTTTCATGTTTAGGATGAACTCTTTTCTTTCAGGCCCCCAACTTCTAAACCCCTGCATAAGCTCCGCTACTGCCAGCCCTGAGTTCATGAATGTGCCCAGTAATGTGATTTGCACCAAGCAGTTGAAGTGGTTGGGATATGCATCGTGTCTGGGCAGACTGAAAATCAGATCATTGGTCTGAACCATGATGGTTTGCTCATGCCATTTCAATGGCTGTAAAACTAGGCAGTAGTGTTATAGAAAGCTGGGAAGCCAGCAAGGGTGAAGGCTCAAATACACTCTTTTGTATGCATGAACTTTGCTGCTCATCTTTCCCATTTCCTGCATTCCCAATAGAAAAAAGAGAGAAAGCTCTAACAGGCAATGGATGATATGACCATACAGTCACCAGAACAAGACCTGAAACAGCACCCCAGATCTCAGCTCCTAGTTTTGGGAAGAATCAGTCTTATTTCTTTGCTCCTCAGCCCCCTCCCAGTGGTGTTCCCTGCCCAACAAGCCCTGGCTCGGAGGCCCATCTGTGGCTGTTTTACAACAAGCTAATTTCCTATCAGCAGTAGGACATCAGCAAATCAGCATGGTGGAAGAGCTGCTGCTTTTGCAGTTTCCTTTTGGAACTCTCAGAACACATGAGAACAAAGCAAAAGAAGCAGCCCAAATTACTGCACCCTTTCCTCTTGAAAACGGAGGTCATGCCCAGTTTCTGAAGGTGACTTTAGAGTGTCTGAATCTTCGCCAAACATGGTAGCTGTAGCCCTCATATATAATTCCAATTCAATGGACTGCCATCTAGTTCAAAAGGCATTTTATTCTGATGTGTTGGGAAGTCAGAACAATTTGGTATGGTCCTTCATGAGCTCTTGTGACCATATTAATAATTTATATAAAGATTTTTTCCTATATATCCTGGCAGGTTTTGGGGCAGTGCATGCCTAAGATGACTAAATTGTGCTTGCTTGAACTCACATAGGTGGGGTTTTCATTTGTTTGCTTGATACCTATTTATACTTTCCTATGTCTGAACTGGGTCATCTGTAAAATGTAGATACACTGGTTTTGTGAGAAAAGTATGAAAGTGTAGAGTCATTTCTATCCTGGCTAGATTAGGTGCATTTTAACTGTCTCTATGTACACAAAATATATAACTACATAAGCCTGGATTTATGTGTTTCTCTTCAACAATGCAGAAGGACATACATGCTGCTTCAGAAATTCTCTGCCTGCATCTATTTGTCAGGTTTCATATTTTCTTCAGTGGCAGACACACCACAGTCAGCAGTGAGGAAAAGACTAGTAGAAACTGGCAGATAGATGACCTTAACTGGGATCAATACAAAAAAGCTTCAGGAGCTTATGAAATGAAATACTTTGAAGTAAAATGCAAAATTGGATTTCACAAGCCATCATTACTGTTTGTCACTTTGGGGAGGGGAGAGAAAGACCTGTGTGCTGCATTTAAAGTGTTCACATAGGAATGGGACTTGAATGAGCAGAGTTCAGAGCAAGCTTTAAAGATCACACTGCCTGTGAGCAAATTACTTCAAAGTTCCCTTGCTTAAGGGGGGGAGAGCAGTCTAAGAAATAAGCTGGTAGATTTTGTGTGTCACCGATGATGGCCAGCGTGAGAAGTACACATTGAGCTGAAAATTCATGTATTTTATAGCTCCAGCTTCCCCAAAATGTAGGGCTGTAATTCACAGTTCCATGTGAGTTTGAGCAGGACAACTGAGGCACTTGCACCTCCCTGCAAGCATCCATCTCCCCTTTGGATGCTTGAGGCCTCACAGCTACATGGGCATGGATTTGCCCTGCTGCTTCTTCCTTAATGCCCAATGGATCATGGGTGGCAATTAACCACGTGGGACAGGTTTCTTGAGAAGGGAATTTGCATCAGAACTCTGCATCATAAAAGGTGTCTTTATGGTTTTTTAGCCCTACAAACATTGCGTATTTAAAAATATCATCTCGGTTTTGGCTGCTCCACTGTTGCTGTTTTGGGATGAGCAGATTGATTTGGGCTATTTTCACTTGATTGTTAAATGAAAGTGTATATTACCATTCAGGGTTTTGAATGACTGGTGTTGACTTCTGAGGTGAGGGAAGGTCTGCATTTTTTCACCTGTACTTTCACTTGGGAGGGCTGGGTTTGCCAGGCTTTGTTAACCTGTTGGAAGTCAACAGGTTGAAATTGTTGGGACTTTCTTCGCTGGTGGGTGAGGAAGTGTTTGAGGATCTTGCAAAGCATGGAGCTGCTCAATCGGAACTTTTTGGCCTTTATCTGGTAAAGCAGGAAAATATGTTTCTGCTTTGGTCTCTAATGCCCACCCACCACCACATTTTTCTCTCCTGCTCCTGAGAAGGATTAGGTGAGAACGGGAATCTGTCTTTGATTTAACTATCCTTAGGCACAGTTTTATCTCTCTTTAAAGTACGGAGCAATGATATTCAGCTTTTCTAAATCCCGTGAACACCTAACCTTGGGGGGGAAAGAAGTTCAAACCTCATAAAAGTTAAAATAAACTTTGGATATCTCTCCTATTTTTGTCATTTCCTACCTTTGGTTTGCACTCATGGGGAAGGCTTGTTTTATTTCATTTGGCAACAGCTTTGTGAACTGCTGCCCTCTTGATGTTTGAAAGAGCAGAAGTGTGTGGCCCTGAGGCTGGAGCAAAACAGAGCTGATGCTACTGAAAGTGCCTGCTTGGGTAATGCAGATGGTTTATCCCAGGTGGAAAGAGTTATTAATGCAGATTTGGCTTCTGCGTTTAATCCAGATGGTAACAGTTAATAGTGGCCATTGCAATTAACCACAGTGCAGAGTAAATGTTTCAATTTGATGTTGACATAGGGGAAAAAAAAAAAAGCATAAGCTTGTGCAAGTTGTGGATCTGTCTCAATCCAGCTCAAAAGGCAGTGAGATACTGGTGACAAAGTACTTGCACATGGGAACTTGGTGAGCTAACCAAGGAGTGGGCTTGAGTTTCTGTCCCATACAATGCTTGGTGAGCACATACTGCTTAGTGAGCAGGTACTGCTTGCGGAGTAACTGACAATGCTGTGGCTCCTTCTCAGGATAGGGGAGCAGCAAGTTTTGAGCCTCTCATTTGGATTTCTCTGGGAGGGGACATTGCTCAGAAGGAGGGCTTGCCCCACATGTCAAGTCAGTATTAGGACACGTGTAAAGTGGTAGCATCCAGTTAGTTTAGTGGACAGGAGCTATTTCATATTCAATTTCCTTCTAAAAAGGATGAACCACAAAAATGGGAGATAATAGAGACCCTGTACTTAAAACTTAGTATCGAAATAAAAAGAGATACCAGGAATTCTCACTATTAGCTTCTTAGAGTAGAAATCCCAATGTTCATGGAGATTAAGAAAGGTATTGATTTGTCACGGGCCATAAGGTTTCCTGTGTGTCTGACTTTTTCTTTAATTCCCCTGGGTTTGACAACATTGACTTAATCTATTTAAGGACGTATGATGAAGGATAAAACATCACCATCTGCTAATGCAAATATTATAACTTATAAAAAAAACCCATCAACTTAAGATAATGGGAAAGAGAATGAAATCTTCATGTACCTGTTTAACATGGTGAAACTAAAAATACTTGAGTTCTTTCAAAGAATACACAGAATTAGCTGAGGAGGATCAATGGTTAGAGAGCAACCCTTTCATTACAAACAGATTTTAGGTTTACGATGAAGTGATACAAGCTGGTAAGCAGCAGGATGTAGTGTAGTTAAAATAAGTGTTTCAGTTAAGATGTCTTTGTCAGTAACTCTGTATTCCACATACTGTCACAGACACAGACAGACACACAAGAGCTGTACGCACAGACACAATGACTCATAGAGCAGTTTGTGTCTTCCTCCACACAGACAATGTACCAGTAGCAGTATTCTGTAGAATGACAGAAAAGTGAATCACTAAACAGCTTGGTTTCATCAGAGATAAGATTCTGAACCTTTGGACTTATTACCTGGTCTGGTGCAGCTTGAAAATGGAACCCTTTGATTTATTTTGTGTAACACAATTCCTGCAAATCTCAATAAACACAGTATTCCCTCAGTCTCTGTTGGTACTACCGCAATGACTAAGCAACATTTAATGCAGATTGCTGCAACTATATAAGAATATGCTTCTGCTGCTGAAATTACTATACTGGAATATATGCACCTTCCACAACTTTTCAGTGGCTCAGCTTAAGCCCACCTAAAATGGTAGTTTGAGATAAGACCCTGCCATATCTCCAACTGGACACTCTAAGCATGGACATACATCCTTCCAGCTGTGGGGCAATAATGTCCTGTTGAAGCCACCCCACTCAGAGCTGATTCTGCTGAGGTACCTTTACACTTTCTCCTCTGCCTTGCTGGGAGGGGGGAACCTTGTAGAGTGGGCAGTGAGAATAAGCCCGAGGCAGTAATTTCTTAAACTGCTACAGCTATATCTGCCTTGAACATCAGCCCATGGCCTATGTCTATATTGCAGTTGAAGGCATGATTGCAGGCTGTGTTGACATATCTAACCCTCACTTAAATTAGCTAATTTAGGCACTGACAACTGTAAAGATCTGAGAGCTCTGAAACATGGACTCCAGGCACTTGTACAGCCTGAGCTTGAAGCAGTGCTGCTATAGCTACTTGTTATCAGTTATCTTGATTTCCCATAGTCTTGCATAGACTAAAATATGCAGCAAGTGCAATTTAGCATTACACTTAAGCTAGACTAGTGTCTAAGTGGCATGAGAAAGAGTATTCTGTTATACTGGTCTAACTGCTGCATCAGACTGCACATTTGGTTTAAATGTCCTCAGGTTTTATAAACCCAGCATCATTTACACTTTCTGAAGCTTGCTTTCACAACCAAATGTGCAAACAAAGCCATGTTGTTCAACTGTAATACTTCTGAAAGCCTTCTTATGGCTTTCATGGTCCAGCTAATTTAGATGCTGTTCAGAAAGCTGTTTTGTGTAGCCACTGGGTAGCAGGTAGGAATTGTTTACACTGATAACCACGATTAACACTGTACTCTTTGCTATGAATAAGTGTGTGTGAAGGTTGACCCATGCTGAGTTTATTAGGCATGTAGTGAAAGAGCACAGTCCCTGTTAAACCTCTGATTTTTGAGGCTATTGTATTTAATAAAAGAAAATGTTTTTGTCAGAAGATGTATTGCAATATATTCCTTTTAGGTCTCCAGTGTAATGATTATTCCATTTTTTCACCATCCCTCAGTTTACACAGGGCACAGCCTCAAAGTTATTGAGGCTAATGGGAGATTTTCTTTTGATTTCAATGAATGTGGATCAGGCATACGGCAAGCTGCACAGGAGATCCTGGGAAAGGGCAGTGTATCCAAATGAGAGGTTTGATAATGTAATGTAGACATAAAGCCCAGATTTAAGCAGTTCACTAGCAGAAGCCTGTGGTGTAACTGCAGGAATTCTTGATACCTTTACTTCCTGCACCTCTTAAACACAAAACAAAGCGGGAGGGGAATCGTTCATGTTAATTAACTGGTTAATATAAGATTGTAGCATCATCGGGGTTCAGCAGTTATTGAATAGTGCGTAGGCCTCATGCTGACTCCATGTAATAAATTAATTTCAACTGCAGAAAATTTCCATCTTCTAATTCAGCATAGCCTGGGTCCTACTTATACACAGGAATGGTTAGCAACATTGCAAGGGATTCTCAGGACATAGCTTGGTGGTACGTTTGCTTCAGGGAAGAAATTTACTTTAAAGGATAATTTGGGTGATCTTGGTTACAACACAATCTTATAGACATTTTCATCTATGTGACATTAGTGATGCAGTCTGGTCATGGCAGGGGAGGAGGTGGGAAGGGGGTAGAAATGTCTTAGCAATGTCACTGCTTAAGATAACGTACAGCGTAACCCTCTATATTAGTACACAGACACAGAAGTATCGTTTAACCCGGGCAAGTTTGGGGTTTTGTTTGGTGTGGTTTTGTCTGGGTTTTTTTTTCTTTTATTTGGACAAAAAGAGAATTTTAACAGAACTTTATGTTACACCAGGTAAATATGAACATAATGTAAGGTAAGAACAGGAGCAACCCTTCCCCTGTACTTTGAAGGAAAAATAACTCTATGGGTGATTCAATATGTGCAAAGCTGAAGATCTGGTTATAGACGGGTACGTGGAAAGAAGGAAAGTGGGATCGAGCACACGTGGGCATGATTCCTTGGAGTAAATCTGAACAAAAATCCCAGCAAAAGAGGAAAAAAATACTGACATGGAATTCATAAAGTCACACAATAAAACTACATTTGCAATTCGGAACGGGCTGTCGGCTGGTATAATTCAGTCCTCTGTGGGCTGTGAGAGAGCAGTGCTACCAGATGAGTGTGTTTCTCGCACAGTATATAAAGGGTGCTTTACCCAAATGTTTTTTTAATCAGTCCATTTTTAAACAATGTAAGCTGACAGCAGTCCTTTAATATGCATCACCAAGGCTTTCTGAATTGTGAGTAGAAAGGATGAGGAGATTTCCCTGAATTTAGGAGCATGGTCTGGAATTTCATAGGTGGAGAGAAAAGGCTGCTTCGCTTTGAAGTTTTCTGCTTTATATGCTAAACAGTGCTGTTGACTGATTTACTGCAATTTTGCATTCAGGGGGCGGGGATAAAGGAAAGCAGTGACTTTTTGTTGAGTGTGATGAGGAATTATTGACAGATAGGGATGCAAGTTCCACTTGCTTGCAAATTTGTGTTCAAACACAGCAAGTTAACACAAGTAAGGGCTTGTAACAGTACAATTCAACGTTTAGTAAAGACCTGCCACATCTGGCAAACTTAAAAGATTACCTGGCTTCCCACAAGGCTTAGGAAAGGCTGTGTTAGTAAGGGAAATGCATAGTTTGCACTCAGCATAAACATAGTTTTTATTTGACTGGAAATGCTTAGTGTACCACACTCTTTCAGTGGTATTAGAAAAGCTCTTTTCCCCTATCTTTCTAGTGAATGTTTAGGATTCCTGGAATATTTTGCTTCCACTAGAACATTTAAGCAGCCTGACTATGCATCAGTGGCAGGGACGCATCCTCAATAATAAATTCATATGCATGTGGTGAAATGAACTGCAGCATGCGTAGAGTTCCAAGAGTGAAAACCTTTATAACAAGATGTTCCTACTGAGAAGAGACCTACTAAACTGTGTTCTAAACACTTAGGTTAGAAATTATGTCTTCCCAGTTTTCAGGAATAAATGTCAGGCTGGATGTGGAAATACTACAGCACATTGTACAATCTCATGTCAGCGTGTGCAATTTTAAGCATGATTAAAAAAAGCAATGATACAAAGCTACGAGCAAGAATTCAATAGAGGTTTTGTTTTAGTGTCTCTGAATGGAAACTGTCTCCTGTAGGAGAACACTTCTTCCTCGATAGCGTATCATTAGTTACTTCTTTATATGCTATGGAAAGATATTTCTTCGAGTCTTTTTATGTGGAAAGAGGCAGAAAAGAGTCTGCTAAATATAGCATGAGCATCTGAAGGCACAAACACAGCACATACTCGTATGCAAAATGGGTAACAAAGGGAAATACGCCTTATTGCATCAAAATATTGTGCTTAGTTAGTGTGTGTTTATGTTCTGTAGTGACACTTATATTAGGAAAGATATGCTTCCTCCTCCTTTGGCAGTTACCAATATGACAAATTTCATTAACTTAATTCCCAAAAGTGGCATTTGCTCATGTATAATCCTGCTTAACCGAACCCTTCTGTGCCTTAGTTTCCTGTCTATCAATTCTACTTGTTGAATTCTCAAGCATATTGTTATTTATATGCTTTTAAAGCACTTGGATATCTCATAAAAATGATTGCATAAAAGCTCATTTATATTAGTGCACCTTAATAAAAGCAGATAATGCCAGGCGCAGTTAAACCCTTTTTTTTTCATGTCCCACCATGCAAATCTTCCTGTGTAGCTTGAAGTTTAACTTTCAAAGCTCGGCTGAGTTTATCCAACTGATTACTATCTAATCCACCCACCCATCATCCCACACTCCCTCAAAAAAAATGTTAAAATACTGCCCTGAGTGATATTTTTATTTTTAAACTTGAATGTCTAAGCATTCCTCACAGATGTGAGAAAACTTGAGCCTTAATCATTACAGTAAACCCATGCTATCATTAGTCAGAACACAGTCTTCAGCAAAAGTCTAGATTCTCATGAATAAATTGGCTGGTATCTCCCAGTCAGCACTGCAGAAAGCCACATTTGAATACCTGGCAGTCTTGCATCTGGAAATAGTGCATGTCTCCATGATGCATGGCTGGCTGATCACTCTGGGAAACAGGAGTCACCATCCTCTCCTCCAGCTCCAGCTCCGGCTGTTGCAGCACACTGGATCATTTCCTAACTTTCGAAAATAAAAGCAGGTACTGCATCCAAACTAAAGCCCATTTGTACATATACCTGTGCTCAGGCCAGTGTTTGTGGATTAAAATAATAGACACAGTCAGACTTTGTGATCCGGCCTATGCTGAAACATGGGGCAGAGGTGCACTGGAGACAAAGGAGTCACAGGGGATGCAAGATGGATGTGCCATTTCTTGGTCTACTCTGTGTGCCCAGGTGACCCTCCTGGCTCTGTTCTTCCTTTTACTGTCATTGTCAACTTCTTAATCTCAGGGTAAAAACATCTGGCTCTTGTTTGACTCATAATTGTCAAAGACCATGTCCATTTGGGAATTTGCTTGCTCACCCAACTCTGAAAAGGGGATTCACAAAGGAGATTTCTTTCTGCTTTAAGATGCCTGGTCTAGCTTGTTGAAACCCCACTTTTACTGAAAAGCAGATTTTGCTGGCAGTGGAAGAAAGGACTGACTTTATTCCTGATGGACATTGCACTAGAATCTGTTGGAGGTTTTGCTGTACATGCTTTCTTCCTGTTTTCTGCTGTGTGGTACTATACTCACATCAAGCTGTTTTGTAGGAAATATTTTATTACATTGAACTGTTTAACTCCCCGGGCTGGTGTAAACAAGTATAACCTGTTGGTACTCGGTCAAGACATGAATATTTATACCTGCAGAGCATTTCCTCCATTATTTTTAATCTAACTATATTAATAATTCTAATTAAATATCATTACTTGACACTATATAGCTGTCATGGTTTGAGGTTCTCAAACTCACACAGTCGCTCTCGCACTCACTCCCCTCTCTTTCTTCTTTAGTCCGGGGAAATGGGAAGGAGAATCAAAAGAATGCAACTCCCACAGGTTGAGATAAGAACAGTTTAGTAACTAAGG